>JAJIYU010003242.1:0-27378 GCA_030144865.1 Tinospora cordifolia | reverse complement strand
ACATAAAATGTTATACCTATACACTCAACAAAGTGACATGTGAATAATTTCTACAAAATATAACATAATTAAATTATAAAAAAGTATTATAAAAAAATATAATAAATTATTTAAATTAATTGAATAAAATTGTGATAAAATTAAATATATGTTGTATATTGCTTAAAATAAAATGAATGACATGTTTGTTAAAGAAATAATTGGGTTGAAATCTAACAAAAAGAAAAAAAAAGGAAAAGAAGCAAAAAAAAAGATGTATAACTTGGTCCCGACAAGCATGGCAACATGTGAGGTGATGCATGAGGTAAATAGAACATTACATGAAGAAAGGGCTTGTGAGGTGGCTTAAGCATGCAAAGGGAGAGGAAATATGTGAGAATTAAGTACCCTTTAAAACCTCATTCTCTCTAAGTCTAATCTCTTCTTTTCCTCTCTCATTTGCTACTCAAAACCCCCTGCGATTCATTCTTCATCTTTACAACTTTTTGTTGAAACTTGAAGCTTCAAGGCATTTGTTCATGGTGACAAATTGAAGGAGGTTAGGTGCACACAAACAAATAGAGATTGAAGGATGTTCTCAAGTGATCGAACCGTCTAAATCTTGAGTTTTTTTAGGTAAAAATTACGAAATTGAATATTATTCTTAGGCTCGGTTAATATGTTAACAACAATAGGTGATGGAGGAATGTGTGGTTTGTTCATGGATGTCATTTGAAGTAGTTAATTTAGTTGCTATTATGAATGAATTTCAGCCATGAATATATTGTATTGATGATGAATTTGGGTTATGCATCATGGAAGATTAAGATTTGAGTATGTTGGGATGAGATATCAAGTATAACATACTTAAAATTAGTTGTAGACCTAGAATTCCAATGTAAAATTCAACTACAATTGGTATGTGATATCAAAAAACACTAGTTGGAAATATTTATGCCTCTATTTTGGTTGTGAAAACGAGAGATTTATATTTTGTAGTATGGCTGAAAATTTTGCACATTGTTTAGTTGTGTTTGTATAAAGAATGGACCCATGTTCAAGCATTGTTTTGAATGAATGTTGTGATTGAATTAGTATGAGTTTGGAACAAAATGTTTGGGAGTATAGAACATAAAAAGGAACTTTGTTCAACCTAAACAAGGAGGCCTTAAAAAAATGCATTGTTAATATGTGTGTGTTTCAGTTTTGTAATTAGAAACAACATACTATTTATGGGCCTAAAAAATATGGTTAGACTTATCTAAAAATATTCAAAAAACTAGGAAAAAATACATTTTTATACAATTTTTAAAATATATTACAACAATACCAAATATTTCAACTTTATACAAGTATTAGATTATTAGTTACAAAATCAACAGAAAGAGCAAAATAATCCAATGGACAACAACAACAGTCCAGCTGACGGGCGAATAGCAACAGTCTTGCCAGCGAATAACAACAATCCGATGAGCATTAATTTGAAGAGTAACACTCCGATGAGTAACACTTCGGCGAGCAATACTTTGGTGAACAACAACATTTCTTCTTCTTCTTCCTCACTAGATCTGGTTCAACAGTCGGGCGAACAATATTCCAGTGCTTGAGCAATGGAACAACGAAACCAAGAAAAAAAAAGAATAAAAAAAATTGTATTTTTATTCGTATACAAATGATATACCATATATATATATATATATATATAATATTTGTATATAATATGTATATTATCTGTATGTTATCTATATATTATCTATATATTATATGTATATTATTCATATATAATATGTATATTAAACGTATATAGTATATTATTCGTATATAATGTGTATATTACACATATATAGTATACCTACTCTACGTAGTTGGTCCTACCGTCGTCGTCGTTGCTCGCCTCACTTCTGTCGTTGCTGCTCATAGTCGAAGCCACCAGTATTTATAACAACTCGCTGCTGTTCTTTTTCTTTTGTTACCATAGTCGCTAGAAAGTTTAAGGGACTCCACCATTGCTACCATAGCTGCTAAATCATGGAAGTAGATCTATTAGAAGAAGAAGAAGAAATAGCACGCCTAATGAAGATTCTGCTCTGCACCGCTGGTTCACCACCTCACCGCTGGTTCGCCGCCTCACCGCCATTGTTGTTGCTTGCCTCACAACTGTGGTTGCTGCTCGTTGTTGAAAGCACCAGTATTTACAGTAACTCGTTGCCATTCTTATTCTTCTTTTGTTACCAAAGCTATTGGAAGGTTCTTCTTCGGCTTTCCGGCGATCTTCTTCGTCTTGTTGTTGGCGAGCTTGTATTGTGATGAGAAGACAAAGAAGACGAAGATCTGGAGGTTGTAGATCTTGACAGAGGGGATCTAGAGGTTGTGGATCTACAACTTTCCAACAATCTTCTGAAGATCTGGAGGTTGCAGCATGTAGAAACGATTGTCGTTGGTGATTTGGAGGTTGGTGATCTGGAGGTTGCAGATCTTGGCACAAGAAAAGGGGATGGAAAGGATGATGAAGAAAACAAAGATGGAGAAGAATGGATTTGATGGAGTGGGTTGGGGAAGAAGGTATTGTTGCAATACCCAGATCTGTTCACCCAGATTTACTAAATCGAGCGATCTGAATAGTAGTTGTAGCGGCTCCCCGCGTTGCATCTCACAAGGAAGAAGAACAATGCCAGAAGAAGAGAGATAGAATGGCATCATATCCCTCATCCACCATTGTTGCTAATATCCCTTCGAAAACCCTAAATCTAATAGAAGTGATATTATTTTTTAAAAAGTGATAGAACTAAAATATTAAAAAAAATAAAAATATTTTTATAAAATTTTAAAAACTCGACATTTTCGTAATTTCCTCAAAAATTATTATTAGGTGTGCTGAATAACTTTCCAAATTTTGAGCCCAATTGGACGTGTAGGTTGCCTCCAAAAATTTGGATAAGTTGACTATCACAAATTCTATTATGTAGAAACATCAACCAACAAATGTGGTCAAAAAGGGCATGAAACAATATTTGAAAATTTCAAACAAAATTTCTAAGTCTAATTCAAGGGGTATAAAATAGATTTGAAAATTTTCTTAAGAATCCAATAAACGATTAATGGAAGAAAAATCGAAAATTTTATTGCATGGACTTGACTTTTGAATGAAAAGTGTGTTAAATAAGTGCAATTGACCCTTAGGACTTACAAATTAGACCTAACAAGAGTATGTGGACTTTTGAGGACCTAAAATTGACCAAAGAAGACACATTTACCTATCATTGACTTGGTCAAATATTGGTCTAAATAGGGTTGACTTGTAGAATTGGAAGAGTAATAAGCCCATGTAGGAGCGAATGTGTGTTATGTGTGGGTTGTGGGTTAACTAGAGGTTGCACAATGTAAAGAAGTGAAAAGTGATATTGTAAAAAAAAAAAAGAAAAAAAAAACAATAGATAACAACCAACATAAAAATTGTAACCTAACTGAATATGTGTTCACTTTTGTAATCTTGTTGATTTAGTGTTATACTTGTATTTCAAGGCATAGGTCATTTAATGTTTATGATCCATTTAGCTACTGAAGATTTTCAAGTCTTAAAGCATAAAACCCTTATAACATAAAATTTATCAAACTCTTTTTGTAAAGTGGATTTTGACTTTGGCTTAAAATTCTCGGTTACATTTAAGGACATGTGGTAAGCTTCCTTGCACATAGAGTATTTAGTTATTTATTATCTCAATCCAAATTTGATTTGCACAAGGATTGCAAAGTTTTGATCACAACCTTTAATGGCGGAACGTATTATCTGCAACATACATCTTGCACACCAACTCAATATGTCGTTGTATTTTCCTAAGCAAACTTTACTTCTTTTTTTCAGAATTTTTTTCAACTTTCCTTCTTCTTTTTTAGACATACATTACGCTACTTAGGAAAATGATAAATCAGCTCTTAAAATAAAATTTAACTTTACACCTATTGGCTTGAGGAAGTCCACTAGGATAAGGAATAAAACTTAATTTTAAGCATAGTTAGATGTGAGTGCAAGATAAGACGTTTTTCAAGTATGTATTTTATAAAAATCTTATGACTTAGACTCATACTCATGTCTATTTCACCTAATGGTTCAATTAACACTTTTTAACCATTTAGCTTCAACAAACAATTTTCACACTTATTTCGACAAGCTAACACAAGTAAAAAGTCATTTTAAGAAAATGTTACCTAACGATTGAAATAAAGAAGAAAAAAACATTTTTTTAATTTTTTTTGAATTTTTTCTTAAAACAACATGATGAGATGACACACTCCCCCACTAGAAACACTCATTGTTCTCAATGATAAAAAAATGAAAAAATAATTTACACACAATCAATTGTAAATAGGATCCTAAAGCAAAAAAGTTTGCTCCTCTTGGTAGTTGGGTAACTCAAAATATAGTTTCAATCTTTGTCCGTTCACCTTAAAATTGTTGTCATTCTCATTAGAAATTTCAATGGCCCCACGAGGAAAAACAATTTTAACAGTGAAAGGACCCAACAAACGAGATTTCAATTTTCTTGGAAATAAATGCAAACGAGAGTCATAAAGTAAACTTTTTGCCCTAGCATGAAAGACTTCTGTAATACCCCAAAAGTCCATAAGACATCAACATCATTAGTGAATAGTTAAAATAAATAAATAAATAAATAAATAAATAATAATACTAAAAAAATCATGTAGAATAAGTTCAAACAAACCTAGAATGAATATAAAAATGATATAAATTCATAAAGAACAAGAAATGGTGTAGAGAAGACGCAAAAATGGTAACTTCACTACTTACTGCGATAATGAAAGTGATTACAGCGGTAATGCCGGACAAACCTAAAAAAATTGAGAAAAATGACATTGTTCTAGTTACCGCAGTCATCGACCGTAGTAATGTGTAATTACTATGGTAAATGCATCTCATTACTATGGTAATGCTATACAAAATCAAAAATTGATGCATTCTAGTTACCACGGTAAGCTACTGCAGTAATGCGCCAAAAGACCCTAATTTTGATACGTTAATCACGCGATTATCGTGATAATTGGAGTCATTACCACGATAATACGTAAAAATTATATATGTATGTGATTTGCGCACAGTAACCCTAATTCTCATACTCAGTCGCGCAAAAACCTACCTATCCGCTACTGACCAACTCTTCTTCTTCCCAAAGACATTCTAAAGTATTCTTAATCTATTCAAACCCTACTGGTTTTTCAAGCCTAGATTCGTGAAGAATAACATCATCAAGGGTGAATCAAAGTTGAGCATGATTCGGAATAGTTCGTGCAAAGGTAAATCACGAAACTCTAGCTTGAATCACAATTTTCTGTCATGGTTGGACATTTTCTTAAGTAGATGCTCATTGCTTATGAAGCAAAGATTATTAGGAGTGTTTGGAGCCTCATTTTGATGAGAAACGAAAGGGAAAAGTGTGGAACACCGAGTTATAAAGATTTCCTTAGTTTGATATGTGTTTTAAGCTAAATATATGTGTATTAGAGTGTTAAACACGCAAGGAAACCAAGAACGGGAGAATGCATAGACAAGTGTTGTATTTCCTGGAAATCTCAAAGTTATCGCGTTAACACACACAGATCACGAACCCCACTATTTATCGCAATAACTGGCCACGTTAACATGTTGAAAAATCAGTATACACATTAGTTACCGCGGTAACCGACTGCAGTAACATGTTTTGCCGATTTCGACAACCGTGGTAATGCGTCCCAGACCCTGTTTTTTGAGTTTTAGGCACAGATCTAAGTGAGTGCAGTAGTACCCTTCTCTACCATGGTGCACAAAAGAAGAACAAGATATTACACACCTGATATTACCTCAATACACACCAATCACTATTTAGATTAAGTGGATGTTGAATTATGATAATCAAACCATTAGAGGTTCAAGATTTGAATCACATAACAAGTATTAGAACTAGTAGAACTTAGCAACATGTGGAACTGATTACCTTGCTCTCTAGTATTATTTGAATTTTAATACTAAACATGTGGTGTATTTACATTTCTTGAATGGCTAGAAGCATGCTAAGATGTTGTTTATATGATTTATGAATGGCATGAATACTAGAATAATATGAGTTATATGTCCATGTTCAGTGCTTACAAGTTTTATAACATGAGATGATTGTTACTTTATTTCTATTTCTCAGAGATTATCACATAATTACATTACTGTACAATAATGTGTTATACATGATAAAATGATAACTATGCTTGTCATGAAATGTTTGTTAATATATAAGCAAAGATAAATTAAGAATTGAACCACATACCGTCGTAGTGGTCTATGGGTGATCACTGTAGCTGTTTTCAAGATAAGGAATGATAGGTTTGCCCCTAGTTCTCGATGATAAAACTATGCGAATAACCCTAGTTCTTTGGTGATGGAGCGATGAATGTGATCCTAGTTCTCGAGTTGGGTGATAGGTGTGCCCCTATCCCATTGAAATCTGGCATATAGTGCATTATTCTCATCTTCTCCGACATGATAACGATGAGAGAATATCAGGGTTAGACCCCTCGGTTTAATTAATGACTGTTGATAATTAAATGTTTGAAACGCCTAATATTTGATAAGTGTTTGTGTGTTCTTTGTTTGATTTAAATAATGCTATTGATGTAGTGTGTAAGATCCACCGGGCTCTTGAGCTTACCCAATCATTTCCATTTCAGGTGATCTTTGAGATTCCTCAAGTTTCAGTATGACTGGATGTCGTTTAAATGGTCATAGACTTCACTAGGGAGGTTGTAATTGGAATTGATTTAATTTGTATTTATGAACATTAGTTGAACCGGGTAGATGACCCCTTTTATTTCCTAATGTTTTTAGGAGTTGGTAATGGGCCACATGGGCCTGTTTTTAGTTTATCATGTGAACACTTTTTGTCTAGTTTTGTTCAGTTTAATCCATGGGTTTTTGTCTAGATTTGTTATTGATATTTCTTGGTGTGTCTAAGAGATTGGTGACTTATTTGTATAAGATCTGGTTTGTTCAGAAGATATTTAATGAGAATTAAATATAAAAAGGGTAACGTCCTAGTTCTCGACATACAATATATGTGCTGACATTTGATGACGCGTCTCATGCGTGACAGAAATGAAATACCAAGAACTAGGGCGTTATAACTTCCTAAGAATTTGATTATCATGGACCATCTTCATCCTAGTTTTATATTTCTTAGCACAATCATATGCATCATTTCTTAGCTCTTCCAACTCAGTAAGTTGAAGTTTCCTTTGAACCCCAGCTCTTTCTAAATCAAAGTTGAGTTTTTTGATAGGCCAATATGCTTTATGTTCTAACTCAACAATAAATGACATGCTTTGCCAAACACAAGTCGATATAGGGACATACCTATTGGTGTCTTGCAAGTTGTTCTATAAGTCTATGGTGCATCGGATAGTCGAAGGAACCAATCCTTCCTATTGGAATTAATGGTCTTTTCTAAAAAAAATTTTAATCTCCCTATTAGAAACTTCTACTTGTCCGTTGGTTTGGGGATGGTATGGTGTTGCAACTTTATGGGATATAATGCACTTTTTCATTAGGTGCTCAAACACCTTATTGCAAAAGTGTTTAGCTCCATCACTAATAATTGCACGTGGTGTGCCAAAGCGTGTAAATATATGATATTTAATGAATCGAACCACCACCTTATGATCATTGGTTTTACATGCAATAGCTTCAACCCATTTGGACACATAATTAACAACTACTAGGATGTAGACATTTCCAAAAGACATGGGAAAAGGACCCACAAAGTCTATCACCCAAGCATCAAACAACTCGACTACCAAAATGGGATTTAAGGACATCATGTTTCTATGCCCTATGCTTCCTAACTTTTGACATCGTTGGCAAGCCATGCAATAAGCATGAGAATCCTTATATATGGAAGGCCAATACTTTTGCAGCTGATTCTTAGCATTGAAATTCCTCCATAAGGTTGATCATTACAGAATGATAAAACACTTTGGATCTCTTGATCTGGAATGCATCTCCTAATCACTTGATCGGGACAATACTTGAATAAATATGGGTCATCTTAGAAGTAATCCTTAACTTTAAAGAAGAAAAATTTCTCATCTTGTTGGGTCCAATTTTCACGTAATTGACTTGTGACAAGATAACTAATAATGCCAGGGTACCAAGAGCTTGCAAAAATGATAAGAGTTACTCATGAGAAAAATACTCAAAAATAGGACATTCGTCATGAAAATACTTAATTATTGTAATACCCAAAATTTTATGAGCGCACTACGTCACGGGTGAATATAAAGTAAAATATTATTTGTAAAAAAAATGAGAATTTTAAAATAAAATAACAAAAATAAAAATAAAAATAAAAATAAAATAACAATATAGATTTTAGAATTAATAATGTTTAAATTAAAAATATGAGGTTCGTAAAAAAAATTAATTTAAAAATTAATAATAATTATAATAATAATGAACGAGTTAAAATCTTATTTTATTTAAATCTATACATAGAATTATGGTTTGAAAAAATAAATAAAATATTAGTTAATAAAAATATTAGTATATCAAAAAAATTAAAGATTGATTTGAAAAAAATAAAAATAAATGAAATATTGGTTCATCTAAATTATTAGTGGATTAAAATTATAGATTCGACGAAAATAATTAAATTAATAAAATAAAGATTTAATTTTGGTTGATCGAAACATTGTCAAAAAATAAAATTTTAAATTAAAAATTTATCAAATATATATATATATATAATAAGATAAAATAAATGAATATCTTACTTTAGTTTGAAAAGTAAAATAAAACATTGAATTATTTCTTGTTTGACGGAATTATTTAAAAAAAAAAACATTTAAAGCTATTTTTGCCAGTTTTAGGGCCAAAAAACAATTAAAAAAATTTGAAAAAGGATGATGATCTGAATTCAAACAGAAAAAAAAAGAGAAAATCGAAAAAATCTGGAAATAAGAAAAATCCGGAAGAATGGAGGAAGAAAATGATGGAAAGAAGATGGAAAAAAACCAAAAAATTCTGGAAATCAGAAGAACCAAGAAGAGAAAATCTAGTCATGCCTTGTTTCGAATGACAATCAAAATAGAGAAGATGAAGAACGAGCAGCAACCGTGCTGCTGCGATTGGGACTAGTGAGTGAGGATGCTTTGGATGTGTTTTGTTGTCCGTGAGCAGAAGGAGAAAACGCTTATAGATGATGCCTAAATCATGAATTTCAGGTGTGATTTGATGAAGCAAGGAAAGAGGAGCTGCTGTTCGATGGATTGAAATGGAAAAAGCAAAGAAGAACAAAGCTAGGGCGTGGTGTGTTTGGTGATTTGGAGAGTTGATTTGGACTAACAGAAGCTTGCTGCTACGTTTAGGGCATCGATTAAGACTTTGGTTGGTTGTTGTTGCCGCTGTTGGTTGTGGAAGATGAACAAGAGGTGTGAGCTAGAACTGTGAAGAAGAAGAGGAAAATGCAAGAATTTTCTAGATTGTGTGTTATTGATGGTCGTGATGTGCAACTTGGGTGTTATTTCTTCAGATTTTGTGATTTTGGGTTCTTCTTGTGGTTGCTAACCGTGATTCGAAGAAGAGGAATGAAGAACCAAAGTTGAAATTTGTATTGATATGCTGGCCGTGAATCATGTTCAAACGAAGGGAAGATGATGAACGAAAAATCTGGTCTTTTGTTTGGGTTTGTGCGTCCAGCACCATAGAAGAAGCAAACAACTAGGATTTTGGTTCATTTTTCTGGTTTTCTGGTTGTTAAAAACAGAGAAAATAATGCCTTAAATTTCTGGTTTGAATCATTGTTGTGTGGAGCGTTTTGATGATTTCCTGGTTGGGGAACGTGAAGAACGAAGAACATTATTGAATCTCTGAACATGAAATTGAGTTGCTAAATGGGTTGACGTTGCTGGAAATTATTTTGATGTATGTTTGATGTTTGTTGAATGTGTTTGATCTTGCTGGATAGCAAGCTAAACATTGAAATTGGATTATTGAACCGTGAAGGAGAAGACCCAAAATTCACGTTGATCGTGCAGTTGAAATTTGTGGCCGTGAAGAATGATATTAAGGACGAACAGTAACGTGTTAGTGTAAATTTCGGGTGTTGTTGGTGCAAACAAATTTCAATGGTGGATGGAATCTAAAAATCTTAAGGCACGAAGCAACTGAACATCGACGCTCTCGCTCGCCTAATAACAAAAGAGCGAAAAAGTTCAGAGGAGTTAAATATTATTTTAAAAAAAATTCTGAACGAGGATTAAATTCAGAAAGGTACGAAAATTTTTATTTATTTATTTATTTTTATCTTAAAAAAAAAGAATAGTTTAAAATAAATTATTAAAATAATTTAACTTATTCTAATGTTTAAAAAATTAAAAAAAAAATTAATATTTTAAAAATTCAAATTAAAAGAATTTTGCAGACACAATCCTAACTTAATTAGGAATAAATTTTATATAGTAGAAAAAAATCATAATAATATTAGAGATTAAAAATCTAATTAATTTAATTAATTAAAAACATGAAAAATAAAATATTGAAAGCATTAAATATATTATAGGAAAAGAATGAGATTTTTGGCTCCGAAACTAAACTTAGGATATTTAAAAGTTTTATTTTATTCGTAATTAATTTATTTACGAAATAAATAAAATTATTTAAATTGTAGAGATTCGAAGATTGGAAATTAAAAAATTTTTATTTGGAAGCTTGATACAAGTAGTAAGTATAAAATTTTCTTACTCAAATAGAAATTAATTAAATCATTTAAGAAAATGTCTTAAGATTAGATTTAATATCTTGAAGATGAATAATTTATTTTAAGAGTAACTTAGGAATTTTCAGATGATTAATTAATAATTTGGAACTCAGTTCAAATTTTAGATATAAAAGTTTCATTTTAAGTAGAATGAAATTAATAGAACATAAATGAATTATTTTAGGGCCCAAATTTAAGTTAGTGTTTTTATTAACTATAATTTAAATAAATTTATTTAGAAGTAAATAAATCATAGAAGCTTGAAATACTTAATTATTAAAGTTTTTAATTTCAGATTAAGAGATCCGGAGGACTTAGAAATTAATTTAAATTAGATTATATAAAATTCTAGAATTTTGAAATAACTTTGAATTAGTTGAAATTAATATTTAAATTCTATAATTAATTTAGAAATTAATTAAGCTTAAAAGTGCTTTGGATGAGATTGAATGTGACCTAGAAACTTAGAAAATTTTTATGAAATGTTGAATTACAGATTTTACAATTTAGAATACCGAACGTCTCAAGGGAAAGCAAGGTAGCCTTAAGGATCTGCGAAATCAGGTAGACATGATTTCCTTGCTCTTACGTATTATATAGATTTTAAATCCAAAATCTTTGTTTGACTAGTTCTAGATTATTAGAATTTTATTATGAAATTGATTGAGATTGGTTGTTGTGCTTGGATAATAGTGTGATAATTTATTTCAATTTACGCATAATCATTTCATGACATGTTTGAATAGAAAACCACGCATTTAGATTTATTTATTTATTTCTTGCATGAATAGAAAAACATGCATTTTGATTTTAATATTTACTCATGCGTCTTATCATTTTAATTTGCATGTCTAGTTGAATTTATATTTATTTGATTGTGAAATGCTCGGTGTGATTGAACTTGTTTGTGAAACTAAAATAAGACGAAAGATTATTAAGAATCCACGTACCGGTACGATTGAAAAGCCTGAAGCGGATCGAGTTGGCATCTCCTATATGTCACTACTTGAGATCGACGAGCTATAAGGAGGATCGTAGGTATTCCCAACCTTGACCTGCCTGCGACAGCTAGAAGTCTTTGGGAGACAATACGGGCTGCAGTAAGTACTCTTTCTTAGACTGTGATATCATGAATTGAGACATGACTAATTTTAGATGGTACTCAAGACCTTCTATGATTAGATGAGATCATGGTAAATACCGAGAGGCATCTTAACCCTCTTTTAGTCTCAGACTTCGACCAAAACCAAATAAATGTTTGAAACGCCTAATGTTTAAAAGTGTTTGTAATGTTTTGGGTTTTGATTTGTGTAATACGTGTGATGTGTAGGAATGATCCACTGGGCTTTCAAGCTCACTCCCATTTTATATTTCAGGAACACTTGGATGTAGTACACAACAGTCTACGTCAGAAGACTCGCACTTTTGATCGGACACTTCATGAGAGAGGTCGTCTGAGATAGGAGGCTTTAAAGGTTGCATTTTACTTTATTTTGTAACAGAAAAACATGTAGGTTTTTCTTTTGAGTTAAATGCTATCGTTTTGCATTACTCTGATAATTTTCCTTTTTGTTATATGAATTTTCGGTGAAATGACTTATAATTTTGATTTTTAGTTTGTTTCATCTAACTGAGTTTTTAAAGATATTCCATTGTGTAATTTGGGATATATGATTCTTAATTTGTAATTGATGATTCATGAATTTAAACCTTCTATCAAGAACTTGAATTGAAGAAAAAGATTTTGACAGAAAGAAATTTTTAGTAGCATTCCGATTCTCAACGGGCAACAACCCATAACACGTAATAGGAGGTCCGATTGAGAGTCAGGGTGTTACAATTATGATCTTTGAAAGATGGTCTGCTACTACATTTTCTGCTCATTTTTTATCTTTAATCTCCAAATCAAATTCTTGAAGTAGAAGAACCTATCAGATTAACCTAGGTTTGGCATTCTTCTTAAAAAGAAGGTATCTCAATGTAACATGATCCCAATAAATAATGACCTTAAATCCTAAAATATAAGACCTAAATTTTTTTTTCAAGGAAAACATAACTGCTAGAAGTTCCTTTTTAGTGGTAGAATAGTTCATTTGTGAATTAGTAAGAGTCTTGATAGCATAATAAATTACATGGGGTAATTTATTTATGCATTGTCCTAAAATTGCACCAATAGCTTAATCTGAGGCATCACACATTATCACAAACAATACATTCCAATCAGGTGGCCTAATGATTGGTGCAACAGTGAGTTCAAACATAAGACCAGTTGAAGCTTTTGAACAATGTTCATAAAAAATGAATGAGACATTTTTTAGTAGCAAATTGCAAAGAGGCCTATAAATCTTGCTAAAATCTTTTATAAATCTTTGATAAAACCCAACAAGCCCCAAAAAAGATCTAACATCCTTAATTGTCCTAGGTGGGGAAAGATTCGAAATTAGATCAACTTTTGTTTTTTCAACCTCAATTCCTTTCTTTGAGACGATATGTCCTAATACAATCCCTTTTTGAACCATAAAATGACATTTTTTTTCCAATTTAAAACAAAACTCTTTTCTTCACATCTTTCTAACACCAATGTCAATTGATTGAATCATTTATCAAAAGAAGATCCAAATATTGAAAAATCATCCACGAAAATCTCTATAAATCTTTTTACCATATTAGAGAAAATGCTAATTATACACCATGAAAAGTTGTTGGTGCATTACACATATGAGCAAAAGTTCTAAAAGGACAAGTAAAATTAGTTTTTTCTTGGTCCTCTAGAGCAATTGCAATTTGGTTATAACTACAATATCCATCAAGAAAACAATAATATGCATACTTGGCCAACCTTTCAAGCATTTGATCAATAAATGGCAAAGGAAAATGATCATTCATTTTAGCCTCATTTAGTTTGTGGTAATCAATGATACACGCCACCCAGTAGTCACTTGGGTTGGGATCAATTTGTTGTCCTTATTCTCAATCACTATAATGCTAGATTTTTTTGGCACAACTTGAATAGTACTTACCATGAACTTTCAGAAATGGAGTAAATGATCCCTATATCCAACAATTTTAAAATCTCAAACCTCACCACCTCTCGCATGTTAGGATTTAAACTTTGTTGCATTTCTCGAGAAGTCTTTGCATTATCCTCCAAATGAATTCTGTGCTGGCATATAGTAGGACTAATTCACTTGATATCACTTATGGACCACCCTATAGCTTTCTTACAGTTCTTTAGAACACTTAAAAGGTTCTCTTCTTATGCTAAATCTAGATTCGAGGCAATGATTAAAGGTAAGGTATTATGTTGACCTAGAAACACAAACTTCAATTCATGAGGCAAAGGCTTCAATTCCAAGATGGGTGGCTCATCCATAGAGGGGTCCACATGAGGCTTAGTAATAGACATTAATAATTGAGGCATAAGTAGAAGATCTTCACCTTGTGTAGCAATCAAATTAGCTACATGTTCTTGAAGTTCCATGGGCTGATTACAACATTGAGGGAAACCAAGTAATGAAGCATCATCTAAGGTTTGCTCAAGAAACGTGTCATGCACGAAACTCTCAATCATATTAGCATAATAGATATCCTCGAAGTCTGGTGGATGTTGTCCATCATTAAAAACATTAAGTTTAATGTTCATGTTTCCAAATGACAACTTCATGACACCGTTTCTCTAGTTGATAACTGCACTAGATGTAGCCAAAAATGGATGACCCAAAATGATAGGAATTTTGTTACTAGGATCAAAAATAGGTTGAGCATCTAAAACGATGAAATCTACAGGGAGAAATAATTTTTCCACTTGTATGAGAACATCCTCAACCATACCCCTTAGGATCTTGATAGAATGGTCGGCTAACTGGAGTGTACAAAGAGTATGGAAGCAAGTTAACACTTGTTCCTAGATCAAAGAGAGGCTTATCAATAAGATGCTGACCAATGACACAAAATGGTAGGGTAACCAAGATCCCTATATTTGGGTGGTGTATTATATTGTAGGATAGAACTAAACTACTCAGCTAAGAAGGTTTTCTTTTGTACATAAAGCTTACATTTATGTGTGCACATTTCTTTAAAAAACTTGGCATAAGAAGGAACTTGTTTAATCACATCAAGTAATGAAATATTAATTTTCACATTTTGGAATAAGTCCATTATGTCATTAGCATGCGTATCCTTCTTAGCCTAAGCTAACCTTTGAGGAAACAGAGGTTTTGGTTTATGTGGAGGAAGCTCATTGATAGATTCTTCAGACTCAATACACTTTTCACTATCTTTGGGGATTTTCCTTTCTAAGTTCTAGTTTCTCAATGTTCTCAACATGATTATCAATGGCTTTCCTACTCCTTAGGGTGATAATGGATTTAGCTTCCTCATGAGAAGTCATGGATGACATGCCTATCTTATATTGACCCTTTAAGTTTGGCATTGGCTGACTTGAAAACTTCCCATTTTCCCTTTGATTAGTGTAGCTGAGATTTGTCCCATTTGATGCTCTAATTTAGATATAGATTGCCTAGAATTATTCTAGAACTGAAGTGTATTTTGTTGGAATTGAGCCATATTATTTTGGAACTAAATATTATTCTGCACAAGCATATTTTGATTTTCCTCCAAAGATGGTTTCCTAGGTTGTTGAGGTATATATGCACTTGAAGATGGATAAACAGAGGTAGGTGGCACTAATGGTCTAGGAGCAGGAGTGGGAGTAGAAATTTGGAAACCAAGTGGGCCCAAATGTTGACTTTTTGTCCAAGATAGGTTTGGGTGTTGCCAGTGAAATTATGATTGTAAGTGTCCCCATAAGATGGATTAACTAGGGCCCCGATAAGGATTCAAAGCATTTATTTACTCTGAGTAGACATTAGAAGAAATGACTAGTTCGATGGACAATATGGAGCAGAATAAGTAGAGCTTGAACAAATGGAGTAAATCTCTAGAGGATTGGATGTGACTAAGCTTTTCCCTAAGACAAGGGAGCTAACCATCCTAGTTAACGTATCAAACCTATCCTCTATTGTAGAAGATGTTTTCACCTCATAAAGCTTCCTTTTCTAAGTCTAGGCTTTTTGTACCTTCCATGATCGTATTATTGTGCATTTTCATACAAAGTTTCAAACAACTACCGTGCCTCAGGTGCAGGCTTAGTCATTAAGGCACCTCCTGTGGTGGCATCAACCATGTGCCTATTCTGTAGGAGTAGTCCATCGTAGAAATATAAGACTAGTTGTCATTTCTCAAAAGCATGATGAGGACACTTTAAGAGTAAGTAATCCCACCTTTAGTGACAGTCATGGAAATGTTCACCCTCTTTTTGATGAAAGTCTATGATTTCTTTGCGAAGGGCATTGGTTTGTGGACAAGAAAAAACTTTTGCAAGAATTTCCTAGATAGTTGGTCCCAAGAATTAATGCTTCCAAATTCTAAGGAGTTAAACCAAGCCTTGGCTTTAATGAGAACGAGAATAGTCTAAGTTGAATGGAATCATTAGAAAAGTTTTGGAACTTGAATGTAGCAAAAATGTTTAAAAAGTCCTTCACATGATGATATCGGTCTTCCCTATCCAAACCATAGAATGTGGGTAGTAATTGAATAGTTGTAGGTTTCAATTCAAAATGTGTTGCAGTGATCAGTGGGAACACTGTACATGAAGGAGAATTGAGTTGGAAAGGAATAGAGAAATCTCTTAAAGGTTTTCTCTCGTCATTATCTTCTACCATTTCAAGCACTAGATTATCCTTAAATCTATGGACCAAACTTTCAATGTCAGGGTTAAATGGTACTAATTCAGAATTTTGTGACCGTATACCATGCATGCACTAAACGAACTCAACTAGAATGTGAGTAACCTATGAGTGATTTAGACTCTATGCAAACAACAAAACAATCCTTAAACACTAAAAAAACAAATCCAAAAAGAATGTGAGGTCAATGGGTTAACAACACCTAAAAACTAGACAACTCCTATAGAGAATGCCACAAGCCTCTAATTTGATGTTTCAGACAAGATAACCAGATCAACCTCCAAGAAAGTTAGGCGGGGCACATGTACTAGGCACGATCCTCTTAAGTCATCCAACTCCTAGAACAACATAACTGCCTCCCTTTCACATATTATAATTACTAGGGTCAAGGCTTTTCTAGACATCAACTGGTCTAATCCAACAAAATCAGTACAACTTATGTCCAAATTCTCCCTATTGAGCTCGATACAATCCCTAAGGCCGATTTAATACTTTATTTTAACTAACTTAATCTACGAGCTTGGGTGCACATGTAGCTGGTGGTAACAAAGTTTAGGGCCAAGTGTGGTGATGAAATCCACCCCTGATCTTGATTGGGGATGTGCCCTGTACTAACCATTTATGAAGATATTTTATTTGTCGCAACAAGGTTCCCAAACAAAAGTATGATGCAAGCCCTAATATGAGATTTCTAATCCCAAAGGTCTGTTTCTATATGAGCAACAAGAAGGAAATCTTAATCTATGTGATCTTTGATCATAAAAGACATAATTAAATTTTATTTTCAAAAAAAAAATATCACTAATCCTTGGCAACGGTGCCAAAAACTTGATGTGATCTATTGAATAGATCAAGGAAAAAAAACTTGCAAGTGCATAAGGTAAATTGTAGCATAAGACAAGGTGGATCCACAGGGGTTGGAAAAAAAATAATTTTCTTAGAAAATAGATTTAATCATTTACGCACCTTATAAGTCAAAGAACATAAAGAGTGTAATCTAACAACCTAAGAAAAAATAATAGTAAAGTAAGTCACGAAAGAAAGAGATAAAATTTATGAAACTAAAAGAAAATAAATAAATAAAAATGAAAAGAATCTTAAACACTAATAGTATGTAATACCCCAAAAGTTGATAAACGAATTATAGAATTTTGGGATTTATAAATATAAAGTATTCTAAATAAATAATTTAGAAAATTAGAAATGTTTTACAATCATGAATTGCACGTGGAGACGAACTTAAAAAAATATTAAATAAAAATAATTCAAGGTTTTGTTCTTGGCAAGACTCGAACCCGAGTCTCCCAAACGCGCTCAGCACTAGTGACCACCCGTGTAAGCACTCATAGCCTAATTTCAACTCTGAGGTCCAGTCGATGTGAGATTATTACAATCTACGCCCCTTAAAGGCCATCTCTTCCTCGAGATGCACACCTGTCACGCCCAGAGCCTGCTCTGATACCATTTTGTAACAACCCGAACCCACTGTGATGATATTGTCCCCGCCTTAACCACCACTGATTGGGTGCAGGGTTTTGTTCTTGGCAAGACTCGAACCTAAGTCTCCCAAAAGTGCTCGACACAATAAGACACCTTCGAATGCACATTTATCCCAAGAATTCCCCTAGAGTCGGACCAATGTTGGATATTACAATTCACCTTTCTTGGGAGTAATCTTGTCCTCGAGATTCACACTTTTGGTACACATAGAGCAGCTCTGATACCGTTTATAATAACCCGGGCCCACCGTGACGATATTGTCCTCACCTTAGCTACCACTAATTGGGTGCAGGGTTTTGTTCTTGGCAAGACTCGAACTTGAGTTTCCCAAAAGCGCTTGACACTAGTAAGGTTTGCAATTTCTCATTTAGCCCCAGCATCACTCTAGTGTCGGACCGATGTGGGATATTAAAATCCATCCCCTTGGAGCAATCTTGTCCTCAGGACTTACACCTCCATCACACTTAGAGTAGCTCTGATACCATTTCTAACAACCTGGGCCCACTACATATCGATATTATCCCTACCTTAGCCACCACTAATTGGGTGTAGGATTTTGTTCTTGGCAAGAATCGAACCAGAGTCTCCCAAAAGTGCTCGACACTAGTGACTACCTATGTATGCACTCATAGCCCAATCTCAACTCTGAGGTCCAGCCGATGTGAGATTATTACTTGTAACAACCTGGGCCCACCGTGACGATATTGTTCCCACCTTAGCCACCATGACTTGGTATAGGGTTTTGTTTTTGGCAAGACTCGCACCTGAGTCTCCCAAAAGCGCTTGGCACAATTAAACACCCCCAAATGCACATTTAGAAAAGGAATCCTCCTGGAATTGGACCGATCTGGGGTATTAATATTCACCCCCTTTGGGAGCAATCTCGTCCTCGAGATTCATACCTTTGGTATACATAGAGCGACTCTAATACCATTTGTAACAACCTAGGCCCATCGTGACAATATTGTCCCACTTTAGCCACTACTGACTGGGTGCAGGGTTTTGTTCTTGGCGAGACCCGAACCTAAGTCTCCCAAGAGCACTCGGCACAATGAAACACTCCTAAATGCACATCTAGTCTAGGAATCCCCTTGGAATCAGACCGATGTTGGATATTACAATCCGCCCCCCTTGGGAGCAATCTCGTCCTCGAGATTCACACCTTCGGTACACACAAAGTGACTCTGATACCATTTGTAACAACCCAGGGCCATCGTGTCGATATTGTCCCCACTTTAGCCACCACTTACTGGGTGCAAGATTTTGTTCTTCGCAAGACTCGAACCTGAGTCTCCCAAAAGCGTTTGACACAATGAGACACCCCGAATGCACATTTAGCTTAGGAATCCCCTTAGAGTCAGACCAATGTGGGATATTACAATTCACCCCCCTTGGGAGCAATCTCGTCCTTGAGATTTACACCTTCGGTACACATAGAACGGCTCTGATACCATTTGTAACAACCCAGGCCCACCGGGACGATATTGTCCCCACCTTAGCTACCACTGACTGGGTGTAGGGTTTTGTTTTAGTCTTAAGTCTCCCAAAAGAGTTCGGCACTAGTATGACTTGCAATTTCTCATTTAGCCCAGACATCACTCTAGTGTCGGACCAATGTGGGATATTACAATGCACCCCCTTGGAACAATCCTGTCCTCAGGACTCACACCTAGAGTAACTTTGATACCATTTGTAACAACCCGGGCTCCTTACATACCGATATTGTTCTCACCTTAGCTACCACTAACTGGGTGTAGGGTTTTGTTCTTGGTAAGACTTGATCCTTAGTTTACCAAAAGTGTTCGGCACTAGTGACCACCCGTGTATGCACTCATAGACCAATCTCAACTTTGAGGTCTAGCCAATGTGGGACTATTACTTGTAACAACAAGGGCCCACCGTAACGATATTGTCCCCACCTTAGCCACCACTGATTGGGTGTAGGGTTTTGTTCTTGGCAAGATTCGAACCTGAGTCTTCCAAAAGCGCTCGACACAATGAGACACCCCCGAATGCACATTTAGCCCAAGAATCCCCCTAGGGTCGGATTGATGTGGGAT
Organism: Tinospora cordifolia; assembly: GCA_030144865.1. NCBI lineage: Eukaryota > Viridiplantae > Streptophyta > Magnoliopsida > Ranunculales > Menispermaceae > Tinospora > Tinospora cordifolia. Next base: position 7,299 of record JAJIYU010003242.1, on the reverse strand, counting down.
ATTACAATCCACCCCCTTGGGAGCAATTTCATCCTCAAGATTCACACCTTTGGTACACACAGAGTGGCTCCGATACCATTTGTAACAACCTAGGCCCACCGTGATGATATTATCCCCACCTTAGCCACCATTACTGGATGTAGGGTTTTGTTCTTAGCAAGATTTGAACCTAAGTCTCCCAAAAGTGCTCGGCACAACGGGACACCCCCGAATGCACATTTAGTCCAGGAATCCCCCTGGAGTCGGATCGATGTGGGATATTACAATCCACCTCCCTTGGGAGCAATCTCATCATCGAGATTCACACCTTCGATACACATAGAGCGGCTTTGATACCATTTGTAACAACCCAGGCCCATCGTGACGCTATTGTCCCCACCTTAGCCACCACTGATTAGGTGCAACGTTTTATTATTGGCAAGACTCGAACTTGAGTCTCCCAAAAGTGCTTGGCACAATGAGACACCTCCAAATGCATATTTAGCCCCGAAATCCCCTTGGAGTCACACCAATGTGGGATATTACAATTTACCCCCCTTAAGAGCAATCTCGTCCTTACAATTCACACCTCCAGTATACACAAAGCGACTCTGATACCATTTGTAACAACTTGGGCCCACCTTGACAATATTGTCCCCACCTTAGCTACCACTGACTAGGTACAGGGTTTTGTTCTTGTCTTGAGTCTCCTAAAAGCGCTCGACACTAGTAAGGCTTGCAATTTCTCATTTAGCCTAGACATCACTCTAGTGTCGAACCGATGTGGGATATTACAATGCACGCCCTTGCAACAATCCTGTCCTCAGGACTCATACCTCCATCACACCTAAAGTGGATCTTATACCATTTGTAACAACTCGGGCCCACTACTTATCAATATTGTCCCCACCTTAGCCTCCACTGATTGTATGTAAGGTTTTGTTCTTGGTAAGACTCGAACTTGAGTCTCCCAAAAGCGCTCGACACTAGTAACCACCCGTGTACGCACTCATAGCCCAGTTTCAACTCTAAGATCCAGACGATGTGGTGTTGTTATTACTTGTAACAATCTAGGCCCACCGTGACGATATTGTCCCCACCTTAACCACCACTGACGGGGTGCAGGATTTTGTTCTTGTCAAGACTCGAACCTGAGTCTTTTTAAAAGCGCTCGGTACAATGAGACACCCCTAAATGCACATTTAGCCCAGGAATCCTCCTGGAGTCAGACTGATGTGGGATATTACAATCCACCCCCTTGGGAGCAATCTCGTCTTCGAGATTCACACATTCGGTACACACGGAGCAGCTCTAATACATTTGTAACAACCCAGGCCCACCGTAACGATATTGTCCCCACCTTAGCTGGGTGCAGGGTTTTGTTCTTAACAAAACTCAAACCTGAGTTTCCCAAAAGCGCTCGGCACTAATAAGACTTGTAATTACTCATTTATCCCAAACATTACTCTAATGTCGAACCGATGTGGGATATTACAATGCACCCCCTTGGAACAATCCTGTCATCAGGACTCACACCACCATCACACCTAGAGCGGCTTTGATATCTTTGTAACAACTCAAGCTCACAACGTACCGATATTGTCCCCACCTTAGCCACCACTGACTGGGTGTAAGATTTTGTTCTTGGCAAGATTCGAACTTGAGTTTACCAAAAGCGTTCGACACAATGAGACGCCCCCAAATGCACATTTAACCTAGAAATCCGCCTGAAGTTGGACCAATGTGAGATATTACAATCCACCCCCCTTGGGAGTAGTTTCGTCATCGAGATTCATACCTTTGGTATACACAGAGCGGCTCTAATACCATTTGTAACAACTCGAGCCCACAGTAACGATATTGTCCCCACCTTAGCTATTGCTAACTCGGGGAAGGGTTTTGTTCTTGGCAAGAATCAAGCTTGAGTCTCTCAAAAGTGGTTAGCACAATGAGACACCTCCGAATGCGCATTTAGCCAAAGAATCCAACTGGAGTCAGACCGATGTGGGATATTACAATCAACCCCCCTTGAGAGCAATCTTTTCCTCAAGATTCACACCTCCGGTACACATAGGGCGGCTTTGATACCATTTGTAACAACCCGGGCCCACCGTGATGATATTGTCTCCACCACAGCCACCACTGACTAGGTGTAAGGTTTTGTTCTTGGCAAGACTTGAACCTAAGTATCCCAAAAGCGCTCGACACAATGAGACACCCTCGAATGCACATTTAGCACAAAAATCCCCTAGGGTCGGGCCGATGTGGGATATTATAATCCACCTCCCTTGGGAGCAATCTCGTCCTCGAGACTCACACCTCTAGTACACATAGAGTGGCTTTGAGTTGAGATTAGGCTATGAGTGCATACACGGGTGGTTATCAGTGCTGAACGCTTTTAGGAGACTCAGGTTTAAGTTTTGCCAAGAACAAAATCCTACACCTAGTCAATGGTGGCTAAGGTAAGGACAATATCGTCACAGTGGGCCTGAGTTGTTACAAATGGTATTAGAACCGTTTTGTATGTACCAGAGGTGTGAATCTTGAGGGCGACATTGCTCCCAAGGGGGGTGGATTGTAATATTCCACATCTGTCTGACTCTAGGGGGATTGATGGGCTAAATGTGCATTCGAGGGTGTCTCATTATGCCAAACACTTTTGGAAGACTCAGGTTTGAGTCTTGCCAAAAATAAAACCCTACATCCAGCCAGTAGTGGCTAAGGTGGGGAAAATATCGTCACGATGGGCTTAAGTTGTTAGAAATGGTATCAGAGCCGCTCTATGTGTGACGGAGGTGTGAATTCTGTGGATAGGACTGCTCCCAAGAGGGTGGATTGTAATATCCCACATTTGTCCGACTCCAGAGTAATGCTTAGGCTAAATATGTATTTGGGGGTGTCTCATTGTGCTGAGAGCTTTTAGGAGACTCCAGTTCAAGTCTTGCCAAAAACAAAACCCTACACCCAGTCAGTGGCGGCTAAGGTCGGGACAATATCGGTATGTAATGGGCCCGGGTCATTACAGTTTTGGTTACCTTGGTAATGCTTGTGATTACCACGATAATTCAACAAGAACCTAAAGAGTTTAGGGTTTTGGTTATCGCGGTAATACTTTGAGTTACCGTGGTAACACATAATATATATGTGTAAATAATGCACCAAAAAGCCCTAATCTTCATTGTGCAACCCTGCAGTCGCATACTTATTTCCAAGAACCAATACTAGCCGCCCCCAATCGACCTATTCCTCCTCCCAAATGCATTTTGAACTAGTTTTAATCCACTCCATTCCCCTCTAACAATCCCACAAGCATTATTAGAGAATAAACTGCATAGTCTGTGAAGAGGTTGAATTGTGGCACTAGTCCAGATGATTTTGCAAAGGTAAGGTCCTAGTTCATGCTAAATCTACATAGTTAATCACTATTGGAACATGGTTTAAAGATGTAAACGATCCTTTCACTATAACAAAACAGAAGATGCGTTTGGAAGCATTCCAGTGAGTTGAACAAGAAGAACAACGAGAAGGACAAGGTATAATCCATTTTTATTCTACATAATACTCATTTTTTAGTCCTAAGTTAGTGTGTTTAAGTCCCATGTATAGGAGGAAACGTGAAGCGGAAGGACACTCGCACAAATGCGCAGTTTTTGAAAAATTGCACAATTACCCCGGTAACCGACCATGGTAGTGAAATGTGAACAAAGAGTTTCTCTCTGGTTACCATGGTAACTAACTGTGGTAACGCGTCCAAGACCCTATTTTTGAGTTTCAGGCATAGATATGAGTTATTGCGGTGCACAGAAGAAAAGGGTAATACATAACCGTTATGACCCTCATACACATCATATGCCTTATAGATTAGGGGATCATTATATTATAGTTTGAGAACAATGAATACTTCAATTCCTAAGGATATATTGGATCTTTGGTTGAAGATTCTAAATTATTGAGGGAAAAGTAAGGACAAGTAGAGCAAAATAACAAGTGGAAGTGATTACCTTGCTCCCTAGTATTATTTGAATTTTAAATACTGAACATGATGTGTGTTTACATTTCTTGAATGTATAAAAGCATGCTAAGAAGTTATTTGAATGATGCATGATTGACATGATTCCATGAATCTGACATAATATGATTTGCATGCTCTACTGATATATATGTATTGTTATGACATGAGATGATTATTGTCATATTTAGATTTCCATGAGATAATCAGTATGATTGAGTTGCTGTACAATGATGCATTCTATATGATGAAATGATAGTTATGGTTGTTATGAGATGTTTGGTAACATTCAAGCAAATACAAGTTAAGAATTGAACCACGTACTACCATAGTGGTCCAAGGGTGATCACTGTGGGTGTTCTCGTGATTGGAACAATGGGTTTGTCTCTAGCTCCTGATGATAGAACTATGGGTGTGACCCTAGTTCTTGGAGAAGGAGCGATGGGTGTGTCTCTTGTTCTTGGTCTGGGTAATGGGTGTGTTTCCCTTTCCCATTGAAATTTGGTATATATTGCACTTTCCTTCTTTTTGATAAGTGGTTGAAACGCTTAATATTTGATAAGTGGTTGCATGTTATGTGTTTAATTTAAATAATGCTATGGATGTACTGTGTATGATCCATTGGGCTCTCGAGCTTATCCCAAATTTTATTTTCAAGTAACCTTTGAGGAAGCTTGTGTTGACAACGCATTGCATACCTCACGGTTGAGGTTGTTGATGGACCACAGACCTTAGACTTGATTTTGCTTACAAGATATTTTTCATTAGATTTATTTCTGAGTTAGTTTTCATTTTGTTGGGAGATGGCTTTAAGAGCCAAAATTTGATGAACATTGATTTTTTAGACTATTACTTGAACACGTTATGTCTGGTTTATTCAATTTGATGCTTGGTTTTTGATAAGATTTATCATGTTTTACGTCCTGTTGATGTCTCTTGGTGTGTCCATAAGACTGATAAATTACTCACATGTGATTATGATGTTGATAAGACGTGTCGGACAATAGAATCAGTAACGCATTAGTTCTCAGTAGCTGACACATGTAGTGTATCGATAATATATTTAATGACTTATGGTTGCGCCTCTCCATGTGCAACCCTGATGCGATAGAACGAAAGGAACGAGAATTGGGGTGTTACATAATACCTAAAAAAAGAATATAAATTTTTTTTAATAACTAACCTTTAAATCATTAATAATAATAATAATAATAATAATAATAATAATAATAATAATAATAATAAAGATGATAATGTAACTCACGAAAAAATGAAACATACAAGCAATTATATATCAACTAAAGAAATAAAAGAAGAAAAAGCAAATTAGAAGACAAAATAAAAAGAAAATGATGATTTTTATTAAAAGACTAAGTAAAAGAAAACTTATAAAGATTCAAAGCCTAAAGTATTGTCACTTACACTAGCCTTGAATCATACAAAGCCTCCTTGATCACTCCAATGCTCCAAACTTCTTAAGCAAAATAAGTCTAAAACTAAAAAAAAAAAATGAAATTAAGAGTTCAAGAGATGGGGGAATGAATTTCTCTTGAATTTAATCTCTTTTCATAGAGGAGTCAAGTTCATAATTTCCAAAAAAAATAATCTACCAATATTCTCTAAAAAATCTCCTAAAAATGGTAAAATTTTGAATTATACAAAAATATTAAATTAAGAAAATAAGAAGAAGGTTGTGGCCATTGATGGACTTGCTTAAATATTTCTCTTTTGGTATGTGACATGTTTGTCTTCTCTAAATGGGTGGACATATGCTCATTCAAATCTTCATCCAAGATTGCAATCATGCGGGCCCCACAAAGTTAATCTAATGAACACGAATTGATCATCAACCTTGGTATTTATAGCACCTCAATTTTTTGTGTCGAGCCCATGATGCATAGATATGAGGTGTAAATCTTCCAAAAAATTAAAATCTTTTTACTTACCTAAAAAAATCTAAAAATACTTGAAGACTAAGTGAGACATTAACATACTCAAAATTTAAATGACTTTATCATTAAAAGTAAATGAAAGTAGCACGAGAATAAAAAAATGTGACAAAATATTTTTTATTTCAAAAGTTATTATTTTTATTATTTTTAAAATATAAAATTATCAAAAAGTGGGATATAAATGCAAAATTGTGAGTTCATCAGGTATCTCAATGACTAGTAAGTCTAATTTATTTATTTATGCTTTTAGTTTGTTTTATTACCCATTTTACATGTTTTATACATGAATTATTGAAAGGTTGCATGAATTTCATGGTTTACTTATTGCTTTAAGTTTTTGAGGCTTCGCACAAACTTTTGAGTGGTAGACTCTAGATTTTTGAGGCTATACCTAGATTTATGAGTAGGTTGATATGTGGTATGTAGTGTTACTCTCGTGACACCCTTACAAACAGTGGGTTTGTGTTGAAATCTTTAAATGTTACTACTTGACTTGCAAGGGTTTCGAAGTGTGAACATTGGATCTCACATTTGACCTATATTCTCATTTGCTATTTTAAAGGTTCATGAGCTTGCTTTATTTGTTGTTGCATTTGTATGTGATTTACATGTTCATGCATACATGTTAGTTTTTAAAATATTTGTTGTAAGTCACAAATTGGATTTACGATTCATTGAGCCCATTCTTGGAATTTAGGCTCACCACTCTTTACTATTTTAGGTCCTTTGTGTAACGACCCGCATTAGTGGGCATTAAGTTGATAGGTTTGACATGTATTTTTATGTATCAATAAATAAATTATAAATAAAAAATACATAATTTTACGAAAATACGTCTTTTTTGGGCAATAGTATTAACTAATGTGTGTATTAATTGAAAAATGATGGTAATAATAATAATACAAGTACATTAATTAATGAGTTATTTAAGAAAAAATAAAATAAATAATAAATAAATAATGATAATAATGGAAATACATATTGGGGCTCAGTTAGAAAAAAAGACGAATGAAATGAATTAATTAAATGAAATGATTGTTACATGTGTGTATATATATATATGGAGATTGAGTTGACATGAATTACCATGGGACCTACTACACTTTAATTGCCTATATATATATGGAGATTGAGTTTCTCATTTGCAATTCACTCATCTCATTTTGCTCATTCTCATTTGCTTACTTGCTCATTTGAGAAGGAAAAGAAAAGAGAAAAAAAAAAGAAGAGAAAAGAAAGGAAAAGAAGAAGGAAAAAGAAGAAGAAAAAAGAGAAGAAAAGAAGAAGAAAAGGAAAGAAAAGAGGAAAAGAAAACTTGCACACTTTTGAGGATATGATATTCTAGGTAAATTATTTTTA
>JAJIYU010003241.1:0-27381 GCA_030144865.1 Tinospora cordifolia | reverse complement strand
TCATTATCCTAGACATGTTTCTTTATTGAATTCTATAACTTATCATAGTCTTGTTTACAGTAGTTTCTGATTTTTAATTGAATTAATCACTTTCAATCTCGTCTTGATAAAGTTGAGATCTTTAGCAACTTTGGTGTTAAAAATCAATCACTACCAGTGTTCCCTGAGGACGATACCCAGACTTTCTGGATATTACTGCTGCGATCCCGTACACTTGCAGGGTAGGTAATGAGGAACCCTTGCTCTTCTTAGTTAAACCTTTTTTTTCTTAGAAAATTATTCATTCATCATCACTACTATAGGATGCATGGATAGGAGCATCATTTTTGCAAGGTTTGGTCATTGTTAATCATTCGACAAAAATTGAGTACTCAATGACTTATGTGGGCCTCTATCAAATGTGCCCTCAACATGGTCCAAAAAAAGAATGGTCATTGCAAAGAGAACTACATAAGGTCTCATTGCATATTCCTACTTAAAACACGTAACTTTTGTTGTACACCAAGAGATCTTTAAATTTTACCAAGGACATAGGCCTATCCCTTTTTTTTTTTAAACAAATGCTTATTGAAAAAAACGTGATGTATTTACCTCTATGAAGGATTTGAACCAAAGATAGAATGTACAATTAAGTTTTATGCATTTTTTTACGCATTTTGATGCTAGCATAAAGTTAGTAATCATAAACCTGAGGGAGACTACAATACCATCATCGAGTTCAATATCAGAGCCTACTACTAAAACAAATACAAAATAAAAAATAAAAAATAAAAATAATAATGTTGAAGATTGATAGTGTTACTATATGTATAAGATAATATAATTATATTATATTATCTGATACAATTGCATAAGATTTTTTTGCTAATCAATACAATTATTCAAGTGATTTAGCTCTTTAATTCCAATTATAGTCTTGACTGCAGCAACCACAACAAGCCTGAAGTCAGTCCACTTTAGACTTTCACTCACAAATAAGCAGACTTTGGGATCATCTTTCTTAGACTGATCTAGATATAAATCATCTGACTTCTACTAAAGCCTTTTAGTCATATTAGGATTGTCATCACTTTATTCAGTGTCTTTGTGATCATTTTGAACATAAACTGCTTCTCTCCCTCATCGACCTCCTCTTCTAACACTTGAGATTACTCTTACTGAGTTGATTTTGGAAGAAACACGTCATATCACTAAACTTGGTATGACACCTTATTGGGTTATGGTGACTTCTACCCCTTCACTCATTCCTAAACATGGGAGTTTTGTTACAACTTCGAAAGTACCTAGGGAAGGTAAGTCCAAGTCTACTAGATAAAGTTATACGTGTGGTTACTTTGGGCATCGTAGTTCTGAATGTAGGTGAAAAATCAATTATCTGACAAAAGTACATAATCCTCGTCAAACTATTTTCGTTTCTACAACTGTTGCTTTTCTTATTCCTTTTACACCAAATGCATCTAAGAAACCTACTTTATCACTAATTACAATTGATCTTGAAGCACTTATTTAATAAAAGTCTATCCAGAGCACCCACCGTTCTTTCAGTTCAATTAGGTAGTACCCCTACTTGGTTTGTTGAATCTGGTTATCGCAATCATATGACTTTTGATGTTGCTTATTTTTGGACTACTAACGATACTCCACATATTTCTCTTATCTACAATACTAATGAATCAAGTATGTCTGTCAGTCATATTAGTATTGTATCCACACACAATCTCTCTCTTCTTAACACACTTGTTGTCCTAAGTTATCACCTAATCTTTTTTATTGGTCAACTTTTTGATAATGGTTTTACCTTCACTTTTTTAAATAAAGGATGTGATGTCCAAGATTAGAAAATAGGACAACTAGTTGGAATTAGATGTAAAGTTGGTCGTCTTTTTAAGCATACTTTTCTACATGTACCTGTTCCTAATCTTTCTATTGTTGCATTTGTTTCTACATCTAGTTTGTGGCATTCTCACCTAGAACATAAATCATTGTTTCGCGTTAAGTCTTTAGCTTCTACTAATTGTTTAGACAAAGCTAATTTTGAGAACTTTGATTACATTCATTATTGACTAAGTAAATAAGGTGCTTTACAATTCAATACCGATGAGTCTTTTTCATCAACCCCTTTTAATCTTCCTCACTCTAATATTTGGAGACCAACTCCAATACCTACTAAAGGAGGATTTAGATATTTTCTAATTTTCATTGACGACTTTTCTAGATAAACTTAGTTGTATCTCTTAAAAGAATGTTCAAAGTTACTTAATATTTTTTGTGATTTAAAAAAAAATTATTCACACTCAATTTGGGCAAGAAATTAAAATCTTTCGAGGGGATAACCCACTAGAGTACACATCAATTGCTTTTATTGAAACACTATAACATAGTGGGATCTTATATCATGTTCATGTCCATACTCTTCTTAGCAAAATGGTTGTGCTAAACAAAAACATAGACATGTTTTGGATATTGTTTAATATCTTCTTCTTTCTACTCATTTACCTAAGTCTTTTTGGGAGAAAGTTACACTTCTGCAATATACACCATTAATCGATTCTCATCCTCCACTATATCTAGTCACACTCCATACGCAATTTTATATAGGAAAACACTTGATTATTTTGTATTAAAAAACATTCAGTTGTGCAAGTTTTGTTTTGCTCCCTTCGCATGAACACTCTAAGTTAGAACCTCGCTCACTACTTTCTTGTTTCCTTGATTGTGGTACTGAACACAAGGGTTATTGTTGTCATGACATTGCAAAAAGACTATGCATCTCTGCCTATGTGCAATTCTAAAAACATTGGTCATTTACTTCTCTTTTACCATTGTCTTCACAATATATTCGTTCCCCCTTCTTATTTAATGATTCGCCTCTAGATACATTTCCAAACTTCAATTTAAGTGAGGAAATCTCATCAAACTCTATTTTATCTAATGGAACTAGTCCACTTGCAACATTTGCTAATCCAATCATCACATCTGCATCTATTGATTTTATTACCATCCTTGAAGTACATTGCTCTAGCCAGGTAGCAACTCTTCCATCCCTCCTTCAAGATTATCATTGTTTATTTGTTCTTGCTACCTTGTATGAACTTCACACTCATCCAGACGTCAATCTAACTCTCTATGGCAAAAAGTTATAACTGACAAACTCCAAGCCATAAAAAAATAGTCATACCTAGGACTTACTGATTTGTCTCTTAGGAAGATTATAATAGGCAGTAAATGAGTGTTCAAGATGAAAACTCATGCTGATGCAACAATAGAATGCTACATGGCTCATCTTGTCATTAGAAGATTCATACAAGAATATGGTATTGACTACGAGGAAACTTTTGCTCCCACTATGCGTCTTACTATTTTTCATTCATTACTTGTTGTTTTAGCTATCAAACAGTGGAAAATGTTCTACATGGATATGTAAAATGCATTTCTTAATAAGCACAAGGTCTTGATCATCCTCCAAGTCAAGTTTTTCATCTTTATAAAGCTATATATGGTCTCAAGCAATCTCTTAAGCTTGGTTTTTCAAGTTTAGCTCTGTACTTTCTGAACATGGTTTCTCTTCAAGTACTTTTGTTTGTCCATCTCTCAGAGGTTAGTATTGTTGTTCTTTTGTTATATGTTGATAATATGGTCATAATAAGGGATGATATTTTAGGAACTCATATTGTACAACAATTCATGGTCAAACATTTGAAATGAAGGATTCAAGGTCATTATGTTATTTCTTAGGCCTTGAAGTTGCGTTTAGCTTTGATTATCTTTCTCAAGCTAAGTATGCATTTGATCTTTTATCTCGTGATGGCTTGATTGACAATAATGTTGTTGCTAGTTCTTTAAAGGCAAATGTGAAGTGTTATTGTCCACTACTAATGAACTCATATTAGATGCAACACTATATAAGTAGTTAGTTGGTAGTCTCATTGATTTCACTATGACTCAACCAGATCTATCTTATCCTATCATATTAGTGAGTTAGTCATGCATTCTCCAAGATCTTCTCGTGGTGTTGTCGTCCTACCTATACTTTAGTATATTAAGAGTATTTTATTTCACAACCTTCATTTCTTTTCTCATTCTCCCCTAGAACTCTATGCATTTGTTGATGTCGATTGGGCAAGTGATCCTATCGATCATAATTTCATCACAGGGTATTGTTTCCTACTTGGTTCCTAATTAAAATCTTCGAAGATTAAGAAACAAACTCTTGTTTTGTTTTCTAGTACAGAGGCAAAATATTGGGCAACGGTAGATACGACGATTGAGTTATGGATTCATTGATTGTTACAAGACATGTGAGTCTCTCTTTCTCACAGCTCAACTCTCTATTCTAACAACATGAGTGCTATACAAATTGTTCATAATAATATATTTCACGAGCAAACAAAACACATTAAAATTAAATGTCACTTCACTCGTCGGCATATCAAACAGAATATCCTTCATTTGACTCACGTCACCTCTACAAATTAGCTTGCTAACATCTTTATCAAAGCTTAACCACTAGGCCTATTGTGACCCACTCCGCAAAACTAACATCATAACTAACACATAATATTATATATGCTACATCTACGTATATAATACTATGTCAACTTCTCAAATTTTGTATTCTAAAGTATTCGCAAAAATAATTTGACAGAACCTCCTCTAAAATTTTGGCTCATCACAACAAAAATAAAGAGCTACCTAATAGACAATTTATTTAGTTTGTATATTATTTTTAATACATGTGTGTAAGTAGCCATACAAAAATGTATATGTAGTCAATGCATATATGTACATTCATACTCATTTATTTTCATTTAAGTCAATTTATGTGTTGAATTAAAATATGGGTTGTTATAAGGCTGACATCATGACTTAATTAACAAACTCAAGATGACTTCTTCATTATCACCTTAAGTTTGAGGAGGAATATTACTATATATATCAAATATTATATTATAACTATAAAACTTATATATATTCGTAACTATAATTATGACATCTAATATACATTCTCATTTCCATATTTTACATGTTATATTTTGTATTTTCCAAACATGCATTAGTTGTTATTTTGACTTGTGGGAGTTCATATATATATATATAACATTGAGATCCTATGAAAAAGATGTATAAAAATCATTTCATCACAAATAGATCAACAAAGAAGGATCCATCATTCTTCGTGCATGCATTACCTTAGGATGATGATAACTCCCTTGCTTACTCCTTTTTCCAACCAGTTTTTGCTTCATTAAATGCTAACATGTCATTTGAAAAAGTTCAATGGACAAGAAATATGCACCTTAAGAAGTATATTAATCATTTTCTGTAGGTATAAAATCATATGTGCATAAAAGATCTGTTGAATAAGGTTCTACAATTCAGAGAACACTACACACTAATTGTCCAATATATTTGTAGAGTCGAGGAAACGATAAATGCATTGGACAATCTTGAGATATCAACAACCTAAGATACTTGGATGGCAATGCCTAAAATGCGTTCTTTAATTTCATGTAAGTACAATGTTATTTTTGAACTTATATTAAAACAATAACGTTAGACATTTCAACTGTAATATCCTTAAAAAAATTCTTGATGAATAAAGAAATAAAAATAAAAGAAAATTAGTGGATAAATAAATTATGGCAATTATTGTGATTTAAATTTATTACGATTAAAAGTAATCCACATCAACACTCATGTGCAATGGACCACATGTAAAAAATATATTTGTGAGGAAAAATATATGGATCAATGGGTTAACATGAAGATCTTTTAGTTCTATGTATCCATATAGAAATCAAGGAAGAAATATATAGTATTGCACAACCAAGGGGATGTTTTAGTGTGCATGGAAATATAAGAGATCCTAGCCATTTATCTAGAGGTTCCACTTAAGTTAAAAAACTCATACAACCATCTTAATCTTAATGTGAATCACTAGGATAATCTAATGACAAAAATCACTAACAAATGGCTAAATATGGTATAAGAATCAAAATTAGAAACAAAACCAAGAGAACAACTCAAATATGACAGCATGTAGGATGATTGCGTGATTTTCCCTATATGGGCATCCAAGATGGGGTATTTTAGGTAAAAATATATACTGGAATCTATGTTTGTATAAGAGGATGAATCTAGGATTGAAGATTCACCTTCCATGCTTACTCATCTAATCATTCGCCATATGCAAGCAATCCTAAGATGTCATGTTTAAATCATCCTTTAAGCACACATTTTTACTTTTGGAAACTATTAATCTGCTTAATATCTCTTCATGGAACAATAGGGAACAATCTAATATCTTGATCCAAGCAATCTAAAACTCACCAAGATATTATTCTCTAATTCAAAAAGGGCCTCAAAAGCTTCCCATGCAAATCAAATTCACCGTTCTCTAATTTGGAACGGTATATCTCCATCCTAGCCACAAATTTTCTTCTTCTCCTCCTTTGACAATCTTATTTCTTCCCTCTTTCCTTCTAACCATCACACACCATTAGAAAATCAATGAGAAGAAGAAACAAGATTGTTCCCCTAGAAGAAAATGTCTTATAGTTGCTTGTAGGTGAGTTGTGTGTTCATTGAAAAATAATTCTAAACATTGATATAGTGTTTTTCACTTTTTTTTAATTGTTAAAATACAATATTTGCATGAGGGATCATACAAATTTGATAAGTTCTCATAAAAGTGCTAACTAGGTGGTGTTACATTCTTGAAAGGGTTTATCAAAATAAGAGGAGAAAGCAAGGTGTAACCACTTCTCCCTCTTTTCAAGTATTAGGAGTGCATTAGAATGTGATAAAAGTTCCTTTCATGGTGAGCTAAGATGGTGCAAGGAAGTATTATAAATGTTATAGAAATCTTGGTGTATGGATGCACATGCACTCTACACATGGGCATCGTAATTAGGTGCATGTTTTATTACCCTTTTGGAGAGACTTTTAGGACACTTTATACCTCCAAATTCAGCCCATGCCAACATCTTAAAGACCATAATAGATGTTGGTTTAATCTTGTAGAAAGAGGCTCAATGACCATGCTTGAAGAACCATGTATGTGATGAAGATCAAAGCATCAAAACTTGTCAAAAAGGCTCTACGAGCAAATCCTAAGCTTGTGACCTAATATTGTAGGTTATAGAACAACAAATGAGCAAGAAAAGGGAGTGTATACTTGCTAGAAAAAAGCCTCAAGGTGATCAACTGGGGACCCTACCATAGCATCTTCGAAGGGCGCACGAATCACATAGTTCACTAAAAAACCTATAGTCATATGCCTATGTTTCAAAGCTGCTTTTAAGTAGAGGAAAAAAACCCATAGGATGAGGGCCTATGATTAGCCCTATAAGGAGACAAACCCAATCTGCTCCAAAGACAAAAAGTCGAGAAATCATCTATTGGATGAGTTGTGAGTCGACTCACCATTCAAGCATGATTTAGGACTAAGAAGGTAGTTGAAAAGTCAAAGATTTTGGTTATTTTCAAGGCCCAAAATGACCTTAAGATGTCCCAAGAGATGAGGATCAAGGACCATGAAAGGCTTGTATAATGCAATAAATTAGAAAACACTACTCACAAGGATATTTAGCTTCTGGTGCTCCTCTCGTATCCAACTGCGTCCTATTAACATTTGATCCTACACAATCAACGTGGCTTCTTAATATCTACATAAAACTTGGCTCAAATCCAACTTTACAGTCCTTGATTAATTAAAAGATTGACTCAGTCAATTGTGATCTATTTATGAATTTGGTCAATTTGGTCAATACAGTCAACTCTAACTAAGCCTAACACTTGCTGACTTGTATGATCAATAGGGTCAACATGGTCAACATGGTCAATTGCTGCAATTAAACCCTTAATATTGACCCAAATAATAAAAATATATACCGTCAACATGCGCCCCACTTTTAGCATACATAACCAATCGCTTTAAAATTTTGCGGTACTGTACAGTAAATAGAAAAAATTTAATTATTTCTTATGATACACATTTTTTTGGTAAATATATTATAATGTTATACAACACTATATATATAACATTATATAACATTTCCTATTATTACATCACCTTATATGCATTTTTTTTATTTAATCCTCAAACTGCATAAATGCAAATTTAGTATATCAATTGACCTCTAAAAATTTTAATTTTAGTGTCATTGAGTCCAGAATTTTATTCTAGATATTTTAGTACCCGTCAATGATAATTTAAGTATTAATATGTATATCCCTCATGTATCGGCTTTGTAATACTCTATATTTTAATTTAACATGTAAATTAATTTAAATAAAAAATAAATGTGTATAAATGTACGTAATTGTATGGTCTACGCATGTACGTACGTGTAATTATATACATGTAATAAAAATACATGTTACATATATGAATTAAATAAATTAAATTACTTATTAAAAATATAAATGTTGAATAAAAGAAAATTAATGGATTGATAATTAATGGGGTATATGTATGTATTGTGTGAGAAATGGGAAAATAAATAATATGTATGTAATAAGTTATTAAAAAATAATGATAAATAAAAAGAGAGGACAAAAATGATGGGATGAGTTAATCAAGAAAGAAATCATGTTGACTTTTGGGTCTAGGTAACGTGCATGTGTCCAAAGGTGTGCTGGTGTGGTGTTTAATAATAAGGGTAGTTGAGTAATTTCATTGGACAATACAGATATATGAGTGGGCATGTGGGACGGTGGGCAAGTAGCTTCTTCATTCTTCTAATTTGCACGTCCCAAACGAAAAAAATTGCAGAGAAAGTGTTTGAGCTAAACATAGAGGAAAGAAAGGAAAAAAAAAAAGGGACATCCATTTTTTTTTTGGATTCGACGCGCAGATAAGTTATTTCTCCCAATTCTTGTTATAAAATGTTATATAAGCCGAGTACTACGAACCTAGGGGTATAATTTGTACTATAGAAAATGTTTTATAATAATACCCAAAAATGGTGTATTTCTCCACCGTAAGTAAAACTCTACAAAAATTATATCAAAACACTCCTAGTAATAAGTAAAACCTAGATTTGTGGTTAGTTTTTTCTGTTTATCATGTAGATTCTAAAATAAATATCCAAAATTTTATAACCTTTCGATAGCTTTTTGGGTATGTTAAACCCAAAAAAAAATTTTGATTGAAACTCATAGGAATGTAAAGAATGAAAATATGTACCCATCGACACCAAATTTGTAAATTTTAGATATCAAATGGACTTTTGGTAAATGATTAACCAATGGAATTATTTAAAAAAATTTAGGAAATTAAAGAAAAATATGATTTGGTAGCTTATTTATTTTATTTTCTGCTCTAAAAATATAGTATACAAGCAGAAAATTAATTTTAAAAGTTGTTGAGAATATTCGAGCTAATGCGCAACCATACGTGATGTTTAATGCACATATGTGATTAAATATAAAAAATAAATACGTTAGAAATTCTTTATAAAAATAAATTTAATGTGATTTGTGGATATAAATTGTTTCTGTGATAGGTCAATTGCGGTGAGTTGAAACCTAGATTTGGGAGTGGATATTAAAAATTGGTTGGATTGTAATTTTAGTGAATAATAATTATTTCTGGTATTATGTGAATGGTGATATTATATCAAAATCGTGATTTTTATGAAATGAGAACTAATGCAAATGAAATAATGGATTATATATTACTAAATTTTACAGTAAACCTGGAAGTGGCTGATTATCATACCAAGAAGTGAGATACGTGTTCAACGGGATTAGTTGTTGATATTCTATGAGTATTTCTTTA
This sequence comes from Tinospora cordifolia, assembly GCA_030144865.1. Lineage (NCBI taxonomy): Eukaryota > Viridiplantae > Streptophyta > Magnoliopsida > Ranunculales > Menispermaceae > Tinospora > Tinospora cordifolia. Next base: position 17,597 of record JAJIYU010003241.1, on the reverse strand, counting down.
TCTTTGTTATTTATATCACATTGTAGATATAAAATAGATTTGAATGTAAGCATACTATTTGTATTGACATATTTGCATATGGTTTGAAATTCATTAAATTTTATTTATACGGTAGTGTGTTTTAGATTTACAAGAGCATATCTAAAATGTAATATCATTTCAATGGACTGAGCCATGGAGAATAATACTTCTTATGTGATAATCTATGTGTGACTGAGCCATGAGAAGTATCAACCTTTCTCTATGTGATAATCCTTGAAATGGTTGTGAAGTAGGTGATAATTAGAGGTACAGTCTACTATTATCTAGGTCAGACAAGAAGTGAGACTGACTCAACTTTTGAAAGATGCGAATGTATGTGTGTTTTATTAAACGATGCATTGAAAATAACATGATCACTATGTTGAATGCATGTATGTATAACTTAAATGTGCATGATGAATTTAAATGTTTTATCTAATTCGATTTTCTGCATGATTATTTAAATGCATCTAAATGTCATAGATAAAGATTATTCAGTGGGCATGTTGTCACTCACTTATTATCTTTAACATTTCAGGAATAGATATGAAAGGAAAGAGGTCAACATAAGAAGAGTAGTCGACTCTTCAGTTACTGTTGTGTGCGTAGGTTTAATTATTTTGTGGGCTATATTTTTGTATAATTATAATTATCACTGTATATGTAATATCATCAGAGGGATTTAGATCTGTTTATACTAGTTAAGAGTGTGACACTTTGTAAATTATGAACTATGAGTTATGATTGATGATAGTCTATGAAACATTATCTATTATGGATTTGTAGATCAATAATATTGTTTATTAGGTGTTAATGTTCCTTTGGGATAAGTCAAGATTTTAGAGGAGACTCTGTCAAAAATTTTAATATGAATATTGAGTAATATTCAGTGTAAGAGGTTGACATATTATTATATATGTAGGTATAGCATATATGGTATTATGTGTCGGTCGTGATGTCCCGTTTATGAAGTAGGTTGCGACAGGCTTCCAATTATCATATAAATTCTTAAGGCCTACAAGAGTATTAATAAACTATATATCTACGTTCTACTAGTTGATTTGAACACTATATATATATAGTTTTACTCTTAGTAAAAATACACCTTAGTTTTGAGTCACACTATAGACTAACACTTATGTTGAAAACTACATTAAAAAATTATAATTCATTAACTTTTATAACAATTTTAAATTAAAAAGATGTGAAAATATTTTACCCAAGATGAAGGACCTTTGAAAAAATGGTAACTTTTTCTTCCCTTTTTTCTTTCCTTTTTCTTCTCTTTTTTTCCTTTTTTCTTTCCTCTTCTTCTTTCTCTTTTCCTCTTTTCTCGATTTTATCTCTCTCCTTCTCTTTTTTTTCCACGTTGAGCAAGGGAGGAGAAAGGATAAGATGAGAATGAGGGTATGAGATTATTTATAACTTTTGATTTGGGGTGGATGTTGGGACCCCATCGGTGACCTGACCAGCACAACAACCTAACATGTAAACCATTTTGTCTACCCGGCCGATTGCTATTTAAGCCTTCTCCATTACACATACATTATTTAAATAACTTTAGTATACATAACAAATGTCACATACGCAGTGGAAGATTTAACCTAATTTTAGACATCCAGAGTTATATATATATATATATATATATATATATATTCATTAGAGTTATAATATAGGCACAGTAGAGTTCCACAAGAATGTTAAAACAAACCAAATTGATCTATATAAGGAACTACTCAATCTACACAATCCCCCCCCCTCTCGCCCTACTCGATGAACAACTTTTTCCCTTTATCCAATTGGCGAGAACCTACAAAATGTAATAATATAAAGTAATGAGCCCAAAAATAACAATGGCTCAGTGAGTAACAGGCCTAACTTATCATTTAATTAAGAAAACATATAGATGCATGCTCATATGTTCATAACCAAAGTAAATGCAACAACAACATGATCATAATCGAATATCAGTAAGATACATAAGTCCAACCTCGAAACTCTCATGAGCTAGGAGGTCCAAAACCAGGAATTTATGTTTGCAGCTATTGCTTACCTCTAGTGTTACCGCAGCAACACGTAAGCTCACCAAATCTCACTCTTAGACCCGGACAGTGTCTCAAAAGTCTAGAAAAGACATAAATCTCGATAAATCATGCATCACATACTACAATCCATAATGCATATGTATGATCAATGCTAACAGAATGCACATGCTTAAGTTGATAACTTAAAAAAAAAAAGTACTCACAAATATATAGATATCACTCCTCTCTCGGTTGACCTTGTGTTTCCTCGAGCATGGAATAACCTAATCACATTCATTATGTCAGCTATACGAGTTTTACACACCTTCGACTCGTATTTACAGTTTATCATGTGGTTTGATCGATGGACCCTTACAAGTTAAACATGTTTCCTCATTGTAGATGTTCTATTGACACCTTCTTAGGTCCAATTAACCCAATACTAAACAATTATACATTTGGGTTTGAGTTTAGACATCGTATATACTACGTCAGTGTACAATGGTGCGACTTGTGAAGTTTATTGAGACTTCATTTTATACTCAAGTGACCCCAAGTTTGGTGGAACGTCTCATCAGCCACCCAAGTATCACTAGGATTTTTCCCTATTTTTTTTAAGTATTGGACGTCCTTGATTTCAATACCCCATTGCATCTCTATCCTTATGCAAAACATGGATTTAATCTTAGTCATAATGTTTCCGATTTTACTGAGACATATCTAACTATTGAAATGCTATCAAACTTTTCCAATCATACTAAGACCTTCTAAATAATCTCAAAAAATTTTATTTAGATTTTAGGATATTATTTTCCAAGGTTTTCTGGGTTCATATTTTTCATACAACTGCTAATGGCAGGGCTTGTCAACAGGGTCTGATTTGGAGTTCAATTAATACTTTTTATGGATCGATTGTAGTCAATCCAACCGTGCTTTTCCTCTAAGATTTTACCAGAATAAGCTTCATACTATGGTTCTTCTATTGTCAAATGCCTAGAAATTTTAGAGTAATCCACCTAAGGTTTTAAGCTTGAGTTTGCCCCTCACTTGAGCATGTTTTGTTGTCCAAACATAGCTCATAATCTAACTAGGTGAGTTCATCCATGGTGTGACTGACTAAATCAATGCCAAATATTTTTCATTCTTAGTTCAATTTACTCCTAGGACATCCTATTTTCAATTTCCTTAAGCTTTATTCATCATGGTTCAGTAAAGCAAGGGCTATAAGACATTGAAATAGGGCCAACACCCATCCTTTCCTACCCAGAATTCTGGCTAAGTGTTGAGTCATAGTTTTCATCCTCATTCTTATTCCTCTAATCATAGTTTGGTGGTCTCTTAATCATTCATAAGCATCATTTATGTTCGTAGAACAATCATAAATAATCCCACAAGCATTTATTTACCAAAGTTCATGCCATTATTCATTCTAATTTAGCATCAAACATCAAATTCAACACAATTTACCTTGTAAGTAGCCTCTATTCTCTTCACTCCTTGTTCAAAAATCTTTATCCGCTGCAGCTGATCCCTACTTATATTATTCCTTTCCTTCCACTCTTTCCAACGAGCCAAAAATCGTGCAATTTGGTGGAGAAATGAATGATCTATGGGTCTCCAAAGTGAAGAAGGTAAAAACAAGAGTTGCAGAATTTTCTGCTACAGCTGAAGAAGAAAGTAACGTGAATAGTGGTTCCCTGCAACATTTTTCTTTTGGTCCCCTTTTTATGTGCCTCTATGTGCTGGCTGTTGCTGATTTCCTTTGCATATCAAAAGATTGTCTCCACATGCACCCATAAGCCACCACTTTTCCCTTAATGGACACTGTTCAAGCAGTTGCCACTAATTCCAAATTTTTTTTACTCCTTATGTATATATAACTTTATTTAGTTCTCTTTCTAAAAAAACAAATACCTAACCCTTCTTTTTCCAAAAATTTATTTATTACACATTTTGTTTCCCAAAAAATATACAACTGACTTATACTATTTCCCATAATTACACATTTACAATGGAATTTGAGGATTGTTACAGTCTTCTCTCCTTAAGAATTAATTTTGTCCTTGAGATTAGAGTTACATTAGCACTGGAAAATGTTCTTTCACGCATTCCTTTTGCTCCCATGTATATTGTTCATTACCACGAACTGTCATTTCACCTTAACCATAGGTTTTTTTTTGTTCCTTAGCTTCTTTACAGTATGATCTACAATTTCAAGTGGCATTTCCTCAATATTTCTGTGAGGTTCCAAATCCACATGTTGGCATTGTAACACATGAGACGGATCAGGATAATATTTTCTTAACATCGACACATGAAACACATCATGTATCCCTACCAACTAAGATGGTAATGGTAGTCGATATGGCACTAGACCTATTCTTTCCAAAATTTTGAATGGCCCTATAAATCTAGCAGCTAGTTTACTATGGTTTCAAAAGCGTACTTGTCCCTTTTAAGGAGATATTTTCAACAGTACATGATCACTGACTTCAAATTCTAACATCTTTCGTCGGTTATTTGCATTATTTTTCTGTTGATCTTGGCATATTTTTAGGTTTTCTTTGTACTTGGTGTATCTTTTCTGTGGTTTCTTGAACGAAAGTAGGGCCTAACAAAACTTTGTCACCAGCCTCTGTCCAATATACTAGAGATCTACATGGCCTACCATATAAAGCTTCAAATGGTGTTATGCCAATATTGGATTGGAAACTATTGTTATACGCAAATTCACATAGGGGTAGGTGGTCTTCCCAACTTTCCCCAAAATCTAATATGCATTATCTCAACATGTCTTCAAGTATTTGGAGCACTCTCTCAAACCGACCATCTGTCTGTGGGTGAAACGTTGTACTCAAGTTTACTCATGTCCCCAATTGTTTATGCAATCCTTACCAAAAGTGAGATATAAACCTTGCATCTCTATTCGAGACTATCAACATTAGAACCCCATGAAGTCACATGATCACATGTACATACAACCAACTCAACTTTTCCATAGAATCCTTACTACGTATAGGTAAAAAGTGTGTTGACTTCATCAATCAATCTACGACAACCCATATGGCATCATGTCATTTCCTAGTTTTGGGGAACCCCATCACAAAATCTATGGTGATGTGCTCCCATTTCCATTTCAGTATCATAAGAGGTCGAAGTAGTCCTCCAGGTCTCTAATGTTCAGTTTTAACCTGCTAACACACATCACATCTCTGTACATAGGTTGCAATATCCTACTTCATCCTAGTCCACCAATACATTTGTTTTTTGCCTCAATACATCTTATTCGCACTTGGGTGAATAATATATCTTACCCGATGCAATTCTTCTAGCACACTATGTCTCAACCGAGGATCTATCGATAACAATAATCTCCCTTTGCAAGTTAATGCCCCATTACTATTCACTGACCACTCCTCTCTAGAAATGTCCTATGCCCAAGCCCTAAACATCACATAATCCACATCACAAAGCTATCCTTTCATGATTTCCTACAATTGTGCTGGCTGAGCTCTCAATTGTGCACTAATATTGTTCTCAACAAAAGCATCATGGATACTCAATAAGGTCACATACTCAATCATGCTCCATTTTTGAGACATTTGTCTAACCATAAACATTGTCTTAACCTGTTTCCTACTCAAAGCATCTACCACTATATCAGCCTTACTAGGATGGTATTCGATGGCAAAGTCATAGTCTTTTAAAAGTTTCATTCAACGTCTTTGCTTCATATTTAAGTTTTTCTATGAGAACAGATACTTAAGACTTTTATGATTTGAGTACAATGTAAACTTTTCACCATGCAGATAATGCTTCTAGATCTTGATTGCAAATACTATTGCTGCCAATTCCAAATTATATGCAAGGTAATTTCTTTCATGTACCTTTAGCTGTCGTGAAGCATATGCAATGACCCTATCATTTTGCATTAATACACAACCAAGGCCCAATCTTGAAGCATCAGTATAGATTACTAAGTCCTGGCCTGGTTCTGGTAACACCAATACTGGCGTAGATTTTAATCTCCTTTTTGGTTCAAGAAACTCTTCTTCACAATTATCATCCCAATCAAAAGATACATTCTTTTGAGTTAGCTTGGTTAATGGTGCAACAATTTGTGACAAATTTTGCACGAACCTTCTATAATATCCTACTAAACCCAAGAAACTATGGATCTATGTTATCATAATCAGTCTACGCCAATCAATTATTGCCTCAACTTTTGCCGGATCAATAGAAATACCTTCTAGCTAACCACATGTCCCAAAAATTTGACTTCTGTTAACCAAAAGTTACACTTACTTAACTTAGCATACAACCTATGTTCTTTTAGAGTTTGTAATGTTACTACAAACTACTCTACATCCTCCTCTGAAGACTTTGAGTATATCAATATATCATCAATAAAGATGATCACAAATTTATCCAAGCAAGGTCTGAACATTTGTTGCATCAAATCTATGAACATTACTAGAGCGTTTGTTAGACCAAAAGGTATAACCAAAAATCAATCTTAAGAATATCTTCTTCTCGGACTCTCAATTGGTGATAATCAGATCTCAAATCAATCTTTGAGAATGCCTTAGCACCCCTCAACTGATAAAACAAATTAGCAATTCGAGGTAATGGGGACTTATTCTTAATAGTCATCGTATTTAGTTAATGATAATTAATTTATAATCGAAGCCCTCCATCCTTCTTTTTCATAAATAACACTGAAGCTCCTTAAGGTGATATACTAGGCCTAATAAAACCTTATTAATTCCTCGATTTGAACTTTTAATTCCTATAATTCCTTGGGTGTCATTCTATAAGGAGGAATTAAAATTGGTTGAATCCATGTGATCAATTCAATTATAAAATTAATTTCCCTTCTCACAGATAAACCAAGTAATTCCTCAAGAAATACCTCAGGGAAGATCCTTACTAGTAAAATATCATTAATTCTAGATCCCAACGACTCTATCTCACTCTTAATTAACCTCGATATTAGTTGAGGCACACACTTCCTCAAGGGTTACTAGCCTTCCCTAAGTACTAGGTTTCTCAATGGTTCTACCCTGGAATACCATCGTTGGTTGTCCTAGTACTTGGAATGTCACTTTCTTAGTTAAACAATCCACATATGCATGGTAAGCAACCAACCAATCCATACCTAGAATTGCATCAAATTGTAGGAATTCCAACACTCTAAAATCTACTACAGTGTCAAAATCTCCCAACCTTAATACACGTTGCTCACACTAGAACCACCATCAATTAGTACATAAATGGATGTATCCAAAATAGAAATAGTACCTTCCACCAACATCTTGGTTGCTTCTAGATCTAGCATGGTAATAGCCTGTGACATTGCTCTAACCACCAAGGTACCAACTGTCGATCCAAGTAGGGTAGGGCACTCAAATTTCCTATGTCCCGGTTGCCCACACTAAAAGCAAGTAAATGGTTGTCACTGTCCCATCTATCTAAACTATGCTACTTTTACTAGGGACTTAGAACTTGAGCCTTTGTCATTCGTATTACGGTTGCTTTGTAGATTCTGTTCTCCCAGTTAACTTAATACCGGACTAGACATACCTCATGTTAGTGCTACTGTCAATATCCGAGTATTAGTCGATGAGTTTTGATACTGAGTCCTTGGCATATGGTTGAACTTCCTTTTCCTAAAGTTCTTCTTTTTCGGTCACCCTTGGTTTTTAGATATAGAAACAAGAGTTTGTACTACTCCACTCTGAATCAATTGCACTTGGGGTGGTTTATCGTCACAATCCAACTCGTAGTGGAGTGCTCCACGAAAATATGTCTCAAGGGTAGAACCATGCGCACTTCGATGAGTGACAAGCTTCAATCCTCTCTGATAGAATCACGTTCTTTCTTTTTGGTCCGTCACAAGTCCCTTAGCATATGATTCTAATTGCAAGAACTTGTAGGTATATTCTCTAACTGACATGGATCCTTATCATAGTACAAGAAACTCTGCCTTCCTTCTTTCCTATTCCTTTATAGGAATGAAAGCCTCTAGAAACAATTCTTGAAATTGGCCCCAACTAAACACCTGGAGTCCTATTGCCAAAATAGATAACCACCATCTTATTGCATTACCTTCTAGCATATACGCAACAAATAGAATATATTTATCCTCCTCAAGTTTCATAGATCTTGTTATCTTTTCAATGTTCTGCAGTCTATCTTAGGTTTGTCACATGAGTGCCCACACACACACACTTATGAGATATTTTATATGTAACCTTAGTATACATGACCATTTATCTTGGCACATGGAATCATTCTTCATGGTTTCTGTAGGTGTGGTTATACTTGATCATTTATATGGCACATGGGATCGCTCTTAATGGTTTCAAATAATGGACACGTCCCATAGAGCTTAGGCTACGGTAGGGTGCACATGATCATGGTGTTCCACCCATGTGACTTGCACATGTTAGGGGTGGCCATGACTTCATGGGTTCACAAAAATCAAATAAAAATTAATATCTCCTCATATACATGAAAATATGATTTATATCCTATAATTTTGGAATCACATAAACCTAATGCACATTTTAAGGTATGGTTTGGCCCAAGGTGATTTTTTCTCAAAAACTTTCCTTATTTAAGACCCATGAGGTTACTAAGCAAGTGAAAATTCAAATCTAGGCGAATTGTTCTTATTTTTGGATATGTCATTCATTTTGTTAGTTCATGTCATTTCATTTCGTTTCGAGTCATTTCGATCCCCTGAAGTACCTTAAATGACAATTCTTTCTAATTTGGACCCCCTGAAGGGCATTTGGCAAATGAAAACCTTATCCTCAACCTATTGTTCTAATTTTTGGATATGTCATTCATTTTGTTAGTTCATGTTATTTCATTTTATGTTTTGGGTCATTTCGATCCCCTGAAGTACCCTAAATGACAATTCTTTCTAATTTGGACCCCCTGAAGAGCGTTTAGTAAATGAAAACCTTAACATTGACCAATTATTCTAATTTTTTTATATGTTGTCCCCTTAGTCGGTTCATGTCACCTTACTTCATTTCAAGTTGTTTTGGGTCCCTAAGAGGGACTAAATGAGAGTTTTGGAAACCTACCAAATTTAGTCTCGAAATGAGCTCGATTTCAGTTTGCACCCAAATTTTACGAAATTGATCTTGAATTTTATTTAATTAAATACAGAGTTTTCAAGGTATTACATCTTATTTTTCACATTTCAAGAAATTAAAGTGGATAGGCCATTGGAAGATCATTAAGAAATTTTTTTTATTTGAATTTATTGTAAGGTATGTGGGTCCAATCCATTTATTTACATTCTAAAATTATTTTCCGTTGTATTGAATAAATGTACAAGTACTTGGAATTTTTGAATAAATAAATAAAGGTTTTTTATTTATTTATGATATTATAAGTTATTTTGTACATAGACTAATGTGCACAGGATATCTCATGGATATAGAAAAGAAAATGGAATAAGGGTAACATAACACAAACCCGCCTCCTGAGCGGCCCAAAAATATTAAAGAAAAATATCGTCGAATGATATGGGCCAGGGGTACCGGAGGCAAGGTGTTACACTACCGCGATAGAGCAATTAGGGTTCTTTGGTTGCCGCAATAACATGTCTGAGACCCTATTCATTTCTCGCAGTAATGCATCTGCTTCTTTTCTTTACCCCTCACATACATTCTGGTTCACGCAGTACCCCTCTCTTCTACCACAGTACATAGAGATGAAAACACATTGTTGCCTATCTAATGGGGTTCTTTGGCATACCACACACCACCGTGACTAAGTAATCATTAGATTATGATTTAGCAATATTAAAAGTATATCAAATACTAGGAAAGCAATTTTAATCTATAAAGGTTGAGGATTCAAGGTTATTGAAGCAACAAGAAGATAACCCAAGGGAACAAAATAAGAAGTGGAAGTGATTACCTTACTCCCTAGTATTATTTGAATTTTAATGTTTAACATGTTGTGCGTTTACATTGCTTGAATGCCTAGAAGCATGCTAAGGTGTGTTTAAATAATGATTTGATGCCATGATTTCATATGTTATACCTGAATGTTGAATAACATCATTGATGTATCCATACTTGATGATTACATGCTCTTATAACATAAGATATGCATGACTATATCCTAGGTATCCTAGATATGCATGACTATATCCTAGATATAATGAAATGATTAACATGTCTTATTCACATGTATGAGCAATGTTTGTTCTATGATGAAATGATATACATGCGTATCATGATAAAACGAGTGGTTGTATGATTTCAATCACATTTAATTAAGATTCAAATCATGTACCGTCGCAGTAGTCCATGAAGGATTCACTATGAGTGTTCTCGTGATAAGAAATGATGGGTTTTCCCTAGTTTTTGATGATAGGACGATGGGTGTGACCATAGTTCCTGGAGATGAGGCGATGGGTATGTCTCTCGTTCTCTCATTGGGTGATGGGTGTGTCCCTGCATCCCATTAGAAATTGGCATTGATTGCACTTTTCCTCTTTTCGTTTGATATAATGATGATGAAAAAACATTATGTTAGACCCTTCAGTCTAATTAACGATTGTTAATAACCTGATATTTAAAACGTCTAATGTATGATAAGTGGTTGCATGTTTTGTGTTTCATTTAAATAATGCTATTGATGTACTGTATACGATCCACTGGGCTTTCGAGCTCACCCATCTTTCCATTCCAAATGACATTTGGGACAGTGCTTGCTAACTAACATCTCTAGGGCATTTTACTAGCTAGTTTACTAACCTCACTGTGGAGGTTGTTTTATGACATTTTCTTTTAAATAGTTAGTATAAACTAGGCATATGGCTCATTGGATTGATTTAGATGTTGAACTTTTCTTTGTGAGTTAATTTTCAACCACATAAGCCATGTTTTAAACAATTCTACTTGGGAACTTCATTTCAAACTTTCTACGTTTCAATACTTGGACTTAATGGTTTCTTTTATTAAATTATCTTTTATATGTCTCCTTGAGTTATTCTTTGGTATGTCCAAGAGGTTGATAAATTCTTCATGTGAGATCTGGTGTGTCTAAAAAAACTGTTGTTGATGGTTAAATGTGAGAAAAGTAACATTTCGGTTGTCAACAGTCGACACATGTACTGATAATTAATGTAGAATAAGTGCACTTCTCCATATATGACCCTATATGACAGAAATAAAAGGACTAAGAACTGGAGTGTTACAATATACTTTCAAACAATCAGTTCTTGTAGATGTTTAAAAAACTATCAAAAAAATGGCCAACAAACCAATTTTGGAAGTTGAAATTAAATTTACGTTACTATCTAAGATAGAATGAACTACAACAATTAAGATACTTAATATATACAAATAAATTTATTAAACAAACATCACATTTTCATTACTAGACACATCAAGCAAATTCAATATTTTCAAATAAATTTTAAAAAACTAAAGTTTTGTTATACTTTTGACTAGATTTAATACTTTCAAACAATTCATATCACAATCAAAAAAAAATATTGTAGATGTTTAAAAAATTATCAAGAAATTAATTGGCCAACAAACCAATTTTGAAAGTTAAAATTACAATTATGTTATGTAATATTACCTAGGATGGAATCAGCTAAAGCAATTAAGATACTTAATATATACAAATAAATTTCTTGAACAAGCACCACATTTTCATTACTAGCCACATCAAGCAAATTCAATTTTTTCAAACAAATTTTAAAAAACTATAGTTTTGTTATACTTTTGACTAGATTTAATACTTTCAACCAATTCATACCACAGTTTAAAAAAAATTATCAAAAAATTAATTCAAAAATTTATCAAAAATTATCAAAAAATTAATTCACCAACAAACTAATTTTGAAAGTTGAAATTATATTTACGTTACATAATATTACCCAAGATAGAATCAACTAAAACAATTAAGATACTTAATATATATACAAATAAATTTATTGACCAAACACCATGTTTTCATTTCTAGCCACACCAAGCAAATTCAATAATTTCCACCAAATTATTAAAAAGTATAGGTAGATTTAATCCTTTCAAACTATTCAAATTTTAGTGAAAAAAATGTCAAGCAGATTCAGTAATTCTTTTCCTAAAATATAGGGCTTTACAACTCGAAGTTGCTCTCAACCACCAACAAGAACTATATTGAAAGGGGTTTTCCTTATTTTTACCTCAATGATAATATTAATGAAGGAGAACAAGAGGAATGCTACCAATGTTGAGAGAACAAGCACAAGATCGTTTTCACTTTTACCTCGCACACCATTTGCTTCCACCAAGTTTGTCTTCACGTTTACCTCGCACAAAACTATAGTTTTGTTTTCACTTTTACCTTGCACGGCCCCTGCTCGAACGCTCACTCGCAACCTTGGACTGCCACTCACCACCAATGCTCATCATGGTCTCAAGCTCTCACTCACACCACCAATGCTCATGGTTTGGTCTTGATTTGACGCTCTCCTCACGGTTTGTCTCGACCTGTCGCTCTCCTCACGGCTCACAGTCTCGGTCTTTCTTTTCATCCTCGATTTTCTTCTTGATCTATTGCCCTCCTCTTTCTTGCTCACAGTTCTATCCTCGTCTATCGACCATGTTTCTTGCTTATGGTTTCCTTTTAACCGTGGTGGTGATGGTGACCACAAGCGCCACCTTTTCAAGAGACGACATGTTTCTCTTTATCTGTCACCCCTTTAATGGGGGGCACGTAAGTTTTATCCTTCACCCCATACCAGCTTGGCGCAAACATGGTACTGATGTTATGCCAAGCTCTCCCAAACGTAAGGGCATCTTTTATGTCAAAGTCTAATAAACTATTCACATCATCAATTTTATCATCCACATCATATATTCATTAAACTCTCACTCACAATGCTATACATTTATTAGACTGTACTATATGGGTCTCACAATCACATCAATTCATTAAATACACTAACTATAATATTTTATTTATAAAATATTTTTTTCAAAATACCTATTATTCACATTTATATTAAAAAGATAATAATTATTTATATAAAATATTAATTTTTAATAAATAATTAAAAATATTAAATTTTAAATGTTACTAATCATTATTTTATAATATTTTATTTATAAAATATATTTTTAAATAAATAACTATTATTCAAATTTAAATTAAAAATATAAATAATTATTTTAACTTATATTAAAATATTAATTTTTAAAACATTACTAATCTTTATTTTAAAAATTTATTGAAAAAATATTTATTAAGAATTTTTTAAAATATTTATTTAATTTAAAAATTATATATATTATTTATTTTTAAAATTAATGATTTATTTATATTTAAAATTAAAATTTATTAAAATTTTAAAAATATGTATATATATATATATAAAATATATCAACTATTTAACTTAAAATAATTTTTATTTTTATTTTATAAATTAAAAATAAATATATTTTAATTTTTTAATTGAGATATTAATTGTAAAATTATTTATTAATTTAATTATTAAAAACAGTTAAAAAAATTATTTATATAAATTAATTATTTGATATATATATATATATAAAGGGGACGCTATAGCCTGGAGCGCCCAGAATTTCTGGGCGCTGTAGGCTGCAGAGCCCCATTATTAAAAAAAAAAAAAAATCAAATAAAAAAGTTACCTCACGAAGTGCTCGGCCAGAATCGAGCACTTGGTGAGTATAATGGGCGTCTGACGCCAAGCAGGGATATTGAGCGCCAACTAGGCACTCAATATCCCTGCATTGCTGATACGCTAAGTTTCATCCTTCACCCCATACTAGCTTGGCGTTGACATGGTACTGATGTGATGCCAAGCTGTCCCAAACTTGTCTAAATAAGGATATAGATAAATTTTTAACCTATATAGGGATTTTAAAAATTCAAGTTAATTTGGTCTTAAGGATGTGAGCATTTAAATTGTACTTTGGAATGAAAAGCAAATAATTAATAGCTAATGAGGAGAGTAGACTGGAAGTAGTGTTTTTCTTTACTTATAGGCCCAAATAAATAAAAATACAATCTGCTTCAATTATATATTGTTAACTAATTCAAAAGTACTTACGGCACAAAAAGAAAAAGGAAAATCTTACAAATGAGAAAATCGGGATTGATTTTTATACACAAGTAAAAAAAAAAAGGTTATTTTTCGTTTTTTTTTTTATTATTTTCTCTTCTTCTTCTTTTCATTGTAACACTACTCAGCCTTCTCTGCATCTCATCTTCGCTCTTCCTATTTTACTTTTTTTTGCGCCTTCTTCTCCATTTCTTTATTCTTTTTTCTTCCTTTTCTTTACCATTTCTATTAATTTTTCTTGAGCTACAAATTTTTATTAATTAAAAATAATTCTAATTTAGTGAGTTTTTAATAAGAAAAACATTTTTTTACCTTTTTTACTCTTATATTTATTTATTTTCTTCTTCATTACCTTTTTTGTACCATTGACAAACAACTTGGTTCTACTCTTTTGAATTAAAATGTAATTTCATTTTAACTTTTTTTTTTCATTCGAGCTTTAATTTTGAAACATATGGTTTTCTACTTTTTGGTGTAAGTTATTTTATTATTTAATAAATGTTTATAATGTGTTATTTATAGAATAATTACTTCATTAAAAACTATATATTTGGAAGTCATTGGCACCAATTACAAAAGTACGTATGTTAAATGTATAAAATCAAGGATCTCATTTTACAAACGTTGCTCTGACTCCAAATACTCAAGGCTGGCCCTACTTGTAAATATTATCAGAGTCTAGCAAACCTCGTCTAAATACAAGTCTCATCACTTCAAGATCTCTATCTTTGCCTATCATTTATTATTTATTTTCTAAAAAAATAGCAAAAGAAAATTAAAATTCAATCATAAAAATGAATAAACATCAACAAAAGACATCAATAGATACCTAAAGATGGGTGCTTAATCACAAGGTTTAAAATTTAAAACATGTTTTTGGAGAAGGTTCGATTTCCGTCATCATCGGCCACCGATATGTGTGTTTCATATGATGATATTCTCACTTTCGCTAAAGGATTAGTGGGTGAGTTGTTCCAAATTTGAGAAAGGTGATGCTCAAGCTTCGTACAAAGTTCGAACGATAATTAATTTCAAGGTATGCCAAAAAAAAAAAAAAAAAAACTGAGAACACTTCATGCAAAAGAAAAAAAAAAATTGTTCAATAGACAAAATGGAAACGGAATTCCATCAAACATAGCTGAACAATGCATTCATTCATACTTACAATCTAAGGTTAGACCATGGGTGCCTTCACACTACGGACCTATTGTGTCTTTCAACTCACCATTGCATTATGTGCCACTTGAAGCTGGAAAGCATAAATATTAAGTCTCTGTTGTTCTATGGAACAGATGGAGATCATTTCTCTTGTGTTTGACATAGAGACGTTCTTCATTTGAGGATTGCTTTTGCAAGTTCTTGAAATATTTGGTGGCAAGTTCATGGTAATTCGATATGTAATTGGAATAGATGTTTGGAATGTCTACCACTTTCTAGTCTTATGGCTCCCATCTTTGGAACCAAGGCTGCAATTTTTCCTTTTATCATTTATGTCCCACAGTTTTTTTAATAAAACAAAATTATATAATAATTATTGAAATTGTATTTTTAGACAAATATAACTCTCAGTCACGTAAATGCTACAATTACATAAAATTTGTGACTAAAACAATAAATTTTGCCCCTCCCTTTTAATAGTAGTAATATATAAATGTGTTTGTGCCAAAAAAAAATTAATTAAAAATAAGAAATATCTATACGAATGCACATAAATTTTAGATAACGCCCTTGATTAAACAAGCTACTCTAATTGCTCCAAGTGCATCTTTCATGTAACTACAACATTTACAGCTGCCGAATCATTGATTAAACCTCTTAAGATATATAATATTTATTTATCTAATAATTATGAATGTTATAGTCATACAAAATTGCAATTATAACATTCTGACTAACTTTCTCCTAATATAATTTTTATGGATAAACACATTGAATGATAAAATCTCACTTTGCTTGTAGGGTTTAAGGGCTTCGTAGGCTTTAAGGGTCTTTGACCTCACAAATTACGAGGATAGGAAATTACAAAAATTGTCATTTTTTTTTAAATAATGTCAAAGATATTTGTATCATATTGTATCTCTTTTAGTAATACTATTTTTATAAATATTTACATTTTTACCAGATAATATCTAGTTCCACCTTAACAAAGTCTAACAGTGTTTTAGGCTTCTGCCATGAAAGTAGCTTTGGCGAAACAAGTTTAAAGCAAAGGTCGCAAAAACTTCGACTACTTCCACTATAACTAGCAAAGCTCATATAATAAAACTAGCGGATCAGTTGTCAAAGCTATAGCTCCAGTGAAAAAAGAGTTCTTTCCACTACAACAGGTTTAGTATTTAGTAATAATTTTTTAGCAATAAATAATTTTTTATTGCTAAATATTATTTTTACCAACAATATATTATTTTTGTTGCAATATACTATTTCTAGCCACAAGAATACTATTTTTGTAATAATTTTTTTTAAAAAAAATAATTAATTAAAACAGTAATAAACTTTTCTGTTGCAAAAGAAAGTTAGATTAATGATATTTTAACAATAAAATACTACTTTTGTTACTGTATTTTTTTTTTAAATACGTTGCAACAAGCAATATTTTGTTGCTAAAGTTTACAAACAAAGCCTTTAACATCGCCCTCTACTTTGCTCGATATCTTGTCGCCTTACTACTCAATCCTTTATATTTCTATTCACCCTCCAGAAAAGTTCTCAAACCCCAGCACTTTCCCTAATCCCACCACTGAAATCTGGCAATCGTAGCACAGAAAAGTTCTCATCATCGACCTCTTCGACAATCGTAAGACTGTCATTGACCAAATCTGACAAGTTTTCGGAACACTTGACTCTTCAAATCATCAATAATGGCATTCCATCCAATGTCCTCTTCAGCCATATCTTAGGCATCAAATCATTTGCATCTTCAATCGCGGCGAATCTTAGCTCAACCAAGTGGCTTGACTCGAAGTAGATGTTGTCGTTGAAAGAAAACAGAACAAAAGAAGAAGAAGAAGAAGAAGAAGGATTATTTAAAAATTATTTTGTTTTTTGGCACTTGAAATCTTTATTTAGAAAGAAGTAAGCCGCTTGCGAGGTATGGTTAATGGAAAGGCAAAGAATCAGGAAAATGATAACTTAAGCATACATTTCCCTGGATCTCCAGGCTCTTTTAAGTGGGAAGGGCTCTAGGGATCATTCAGTCCTCTGATTTCTAATAAAAAGATGTCTCAGGTAAAGACTATGATTAACATTTTCTAATTTCCAAAAAAAAAGAGTATGAAGCTGCGCTTGTTGCCGCTTTTAGGAGGAAAATGGACAAAGAAGTTGCATTGCACGCATTGCCTGCTGAAAATATGGTAGCTTTAAACTTCTCGACAAATACTATGAGCCTTGCATTTATGTTACCCTCTTATATGTGAAAAAGTCACATTAGAAATCTCTATGAG
>JAJIYU010003240.1:0-27458 GCA_030144865.1 Tinospora cordifolia | reverse complement strand
ACACTTATGAGACATTTTATATGTAACCTTAGTATACATGATTATTTATCTTGGCACATGGAATCATTCTTCATGGTTTCTATAGGTGTGGGCATACTTGATCATTTACATTGCACATGGGATCATTCTTCATAGTTTCAAATAATGGACATGTCTCATGGAGCTTAGGGTAGGGTAGGGTGCACATGATCATGGTGTTCCACCTATGTAACTTGCACATGTTAGGGGTGGCCATGACTTTCTGGGTTCACAAAAATTAAATAAAAAATTTATATCTCCTTATTTACATGGAAATATGATTTATAACCTATAGTTTTGGAATCACGTGAACCTAATGCACATTTTAAGGTATGGTTTGGCCCAAGGTGATTTTCCCTCAAAAACTTTCCTTATTTAAGACCCACTGAGGTTACTAGGCAAATGAAAATTCAAATCTTGGCCAATTGTTCTGATTTTCAGATATATCATTCATTTTATTAGTTCATGTCATTTTGTTTCATTTCAAGTCATTTTAATCCCCTGAAGTACCCTAAATGTCAATTCTTTTTTAATTTAGACCCCCTGAAGGGTGTTTGGCAAATGAAAACCCTAATATTGACCAATTGTTTTAATTTTTGGATATGTTGTCCAATTAGTTGGTTCATTTTACCTTAATTCGTTTCAGGTTGTTTTGGGTCACCAAATGAAACTTTCATAAACCTGCCAAATTTAGCCTCGAAATGAGCCCGGTTTTATTTTGCACCCAAATTGCACTGAATAAATGGTAAATTTCATTGAGTAAAGAGAATTTAGGGTATTACAATGAGAAAAACTAGAAAGAGATACGTGCAAGTTTTTGGTGGGAGTTGAAAGAAGGAAGTGAATGGAACTGGTAATAAAGTCAAAATGGGTCCAAAGTAGCACTATTATCAAGTTTTAAAAACTCAAATTTGGGTGTGCAACCACCCAACTTTGTGGGTTCTATACAAGGACTATCAGTCACAGATTTACATTGTTCTTATGACATTACAATCATGGCAAATGCGACGATCTATTTGTACACAAGGCCAAGTGTGGTCTAGTTTATAGACAACACAAAATGTTTTCCAAGATGGGTAGGCAACTATGATCACTATCATGAACTGTGAGTGCATAACATGTGTGATTTTTTTCTCACATGGAAATAGAAACAAAATAGGGTTGAGAGAGTGCTTACCAAAGTGTTCTCTAGCATTCCTTTGTACCCAAAACTCCTTCACCAAAGTCTTCCATGTTCCCTAGGTCACTCTTCATCTTCTCACATTTAGAGAATGAGCGTCGATATTCTCTTGATCCACTTTTTCAATTGTGAGCTTGGTAGGTCAAAATGTTGGCAATTTAGATTGAACCAAGGGCTACGGAAGGTGGTCTAATCAAATGAAAAGCTCCCTCATCATGATTAGGTCATGCAAGGTGATTGAGAAGAGATCCAAGCTATCATGGCTGCATATGTAGAGCTTACACCAATTAGGAAACCTATTTGTAGGCCATCTTCCAATATGTTTCTTTTTCTAGAATAGTGTGCAATTCAAGTCAATCTCTTCTTGGCCAATGAGTACACAAGTGTTCTCTTCCACAAACATGCCACATAGCACCTTAAGAACAATTAGATTGAAGAGAATCTCAAGGCAAACCTATCATCCTAGCCAATCCTTATTCTAGGCAGTGCAACGTGTTGCAATATGTGTCCTTTTTTCTCACTTCTTGTCAATGCCCTAAGGATTTCAACACAAATTTCATTGTTTACTTCAGTCATTTTGTGCTCAAATTAATTTTTTGATTATCATTAATTTGCATGTCACTATGGTTAACTTGACCAGTTTTCAACAGTGATTAGTTATCATTAATCATAATTTATAAGGGACAATTGTTTGGCATAGTACAAAAGTAGTTAATGCATATCTGCAAGATAATTTTGTTGCGCAACTGTAACTTGACAGTCCAAATTGGATTCCATGGTTAAATAGTACATTGATGATCCTTGCTTTTATAAGATGTTAAAAATACAAGATAGTGATCACATTGATTTTATTCTACAAAATGGATTCTGATTTGAAGGAACCCAGTTAGAAATTGTTGATGGCACTCTCAATTTGAAGATTATCTAGGAGTTATGTGGTGAAGGCCATGTGGCACATGAGCTTGTTTTCCAATTTGTTTCTTCTCTTACTTTAAGCCAACTGTGCATAACGTAGTGGGTTAATTTGTGCAACAATGTCATATTTTGCAAGTCTCAATAGGTATAGCTACTAATATTGGATCATATAGTCCTTTGCACAATCCTCAAAGCTTTGAAAATTGCTTATGCACAAGAAAGACTTTGTGCATAAGAGAAGAATTTGTATGTGTAACACTTTGAGTTGTTAGGGTAAAGTTTTTTGGATGTTTGGAGGATATCTTATGTGGTTCAAAGATGGGAGAAAGCTTACGTTTAAATAAACTAAGGTTGTTTACAAAATAGAAGTGTTTGAGAAATTAGAAACTAGAGAGTTTCTAATTTTTTATTTTCATTTTGTTTCTTTCCTTGATTTGCCCCTTAATATCTTGTTTTCTTAATCTTTTGTGATATTATTTCCTTGATTTGGACATCCTATATAGGCCTCAATTTAATTTATTTTTTCGGCCAAGTTTTTAATGTAGAATCTTATGATTTCTACTTTTTATTTTCTTCCTCTTATCACTAATGTCTTTAATATTTTATGAAAAACTATTCTAATTATTTTTTAATATAATCTAAGTATTTATGTTCTCGCTTAAGTGATATATTATATACGAAAATGTGCATATGTTCGTTATGACCTTATTTCACATGAAACTATCCATGTGTGCAAAATAATCTTATTTCTAAGTATTTTATTTATTTATTTATTACTACTTATATATTTATTTCATTGATATTTATATTTTTTATTTTAATTTTAATTTTAATTTTAATTTTCTTAAATTATCTAAGATTAACAAAATCAGTTGAGGTATTACAACCACTAATGTATGTGCCTATGGATACAAATAAATACTTTAAGTGATTCTGATCGTGTTCAAATATGTTACAAAACCAGGATTTGTTATTCAAAGGTTGTGCAAAGTGCAGGTAACAATGCAAATGATTCCTCAAGCATACCCTGCAATGTCTTCAATATTTTCTTTCTTGTTCTTCATACCTTGTTTTAGCTAACATTGATCTCAAACTCCTTTGGCATATATTGGGCAATGTCATTTGGCTTATAAATGTGTCCAACTACTTTATATTTAGATTTAATGCCCTTATTGATTAACTAACTATTTGCTTGCTTATGACAATGGTAATGAGTTTAATAAACATAAACGAGGGCGATTGAATTTAGTTACTCATCAATAACTTGAGTTAGACAATTTCATGGCCCTTAATCTCCAAATACGATCTTCAATAACATATTTTGCTTTAAAACAAAATAGTGGTTGATTTTTTAACTTTTGAACTCAAAGTTATTTTTCATGGCATATAGGCATATATGTTTCTACAACTATTTCTTAGCATTGAACAATGTCTTTTTACAAATCAAAAGATAGGTTGAATCAAACTGTGAAGTCAAGTCATGTCTTAGACTACCCTTGGCAATAGGAATGGAGTTGACATCCCCTAGGCTACTTAGTGACAAGGATCAACCAACTTCAAGTAGTGCATTGTTTGAACCAAGAGTGAAATGTGTAATCATTGCCTTTTAAAAACCCTACATTGTCCTCACTGGCTAAAGGGATGTCCATGCGAAGGGTGAATACGTTATCATTGTCTTCAAAGCCTTCATTGTCAATACCAAGGTTGATTATGTTACCTTAGCCATCATCATTATTAAGATCTTCTACATGCTCTGCTTTATCATCAAAAATATCATTAATGGCGTGCCCAAGCATCTGTTAAGCAATACGTAATTCTTCAACATGCATGTCGAAGGCCATAATCCTATGTTTTTTTTCATCTGGGTAATGCCATTGGATAATAGAAAATCTTGTGATTGGCTTGTTAAGTTTACACATAAAAGAGTAAAATCTTCATGTTTATCATTGATCTTGAGGAAGAGTCTCACATCTTTGTTATCTTTTATACCTAAAGCCACAACTCTGAGTCATGTGTTGTAGCCATATATCGTATGATATGATGGATAAACAAGTCCAACTTCAATACACCATAAACATCATCAGTAAGTTGTTGGTAAGTGTAATGCTTGGCATTTAACTAAGTTTATTCGTCACAAAATGCTTATTATTTCTTTCTTTCATCTATTCATCACCATTGTAACATATTAGTTGATGGATGCATTGTAACATATACATACATACGTAAAACACACACACACACACACACACACACAATTCAAATATCTGTGGGAAAGTTGTTGATGTATCAGATATATTGGCACCAATATCATCGATATATTAGTGGGATTAGTGTCAATATATAGACAACATCAAAGCATTTGAAATGCTTGTGTGAAATTTTTTGATGTATATACATGAAGTCCACGTATGTATAATGTTGCTAATGTATATATGGAATCCATGTATTAAATATTGTTGATATATTAACGAAACATTTGAAACATGAAATTAAAGTTATAATGATTTTCAATGATGGTATCGAATGCTATGATGCAGATTTTTTTCCAACATAAAGATGAATAATAAGAAATGTTAGAGAATCAAAAGATACAAACTGTCATTATCTTTGTTTCCTTGTGATTTATGCCTTGCAAAATGAGAATAAAAATAAGAAGAAGTTGCACAAGATATGAAGAAGAAGGAGACGCACAACATGAACAAATCATGATTGATTTGGCATGTAAAGTATTAGTGTTCATCTCTTTAGAGCAAAGTTGTTGGTAGAAGTTAAATGTGGGTTGTTGTGTATTGAATAAGGAAATCATTGTCATTTCACATAACATGTAGGTAATTATGAATCCGTGGGCTTTTTGTCATTTCACATGGCTAAAGGGGTTGCAATTATTTAAATAGGTTGCAAAATTTATTCTTGGAAAAGAATGTAGCTATTTGGACCCCACTTTTACTAAATCCACCTCAATGAGTAAAACTTTTGGCTTTTCAATAATATTCATGATAGAAGTTACAAAACTACCCCTATGTTTTAAAATTGACTACCTCTCATTCTCTACGATTTTGCACCGCATCCTCCTTGTCGAAATGTTCCTTCTCTTTCTCATTCAATGACCAATCTCTGACTATCCTACAACAACCATGGGAATACTCTCATTTCAAAGATTGTAAATCGCTTATTCAATTTTCATTATCATTTTTGCATATCATGTATCAAAATTTGTAGATAATTAAAAATGTGTTCCCTTTGCTTCCAAGGTTACTGTAGCGGATTCTAGGCCATTTAAATCATTTCTTTTTTGGGAAAAATGGGACGTGCTTTAGATTGTGGGAGTCATTTCGACATGAATGAAGTATTCTTTGTGTTTCTCAATCACCATTTGATTGGATTTACTTGGAACATTTGATCTCCAGGCTAGTTATGTGTGGCCAAAACTTCTATTTGCCTCTCGAATCCCTTTATTTGAGAATAATATTCAAGTCTCGGTCACCCATGGCTAAGACCATAGAGACAGTCTTAACACTTATTGGTCAAAATTTATAACAGTCTAACCCTCGAGACTTTCAATTAGACTTAACCATAAGGCGGGCCGGGCCATGTTACATTTACAAGTACACAATTTACATCACATTCTATTTCAATTACTCAAGTCTTATTAATTTATAATGAACACACAACCCCAACAATTTAACTTTAATTTAATAAGACTATTACAAGGAGATAAAAGAAAATCTCTAATCTTTATTCATTCAATAAAGTAGTACCGAAGTACATACTTGAATTTCAAATAACCAAAAGAGTATATAACTCAAATTACAAACTAAATTCAGCAGAAGTCTTAATTTAAATAATCAAAATTTTGGCAACATGCCCTTATATATAAACTTTCCAAATTTAAAACCCTATCTAATTTTTAGTAGTCTTCAGGATTCAATTTCCTGAAAAATAAGAGGGGAAGGGGTAAGCACATAGCCTAGTGGATCATTCCATAAATAACTAAGTTACTGATTCAAATCAAAAGCACATCCAAATTCAAACACTTGTAAACAATTAGGCGATTCACACAACATCTTTGATTACTGTTGACTTTAAGACTAAAAGGGGTTCTAATCCCTTGATGTTCTTATCAAAATACTCCATTCTTGGATTAAAAGACAATTCATCTTGTCATATTCCATTGGAATAAGGATCTCATGTCCAAATTCTAATTATTTTGGGTTATACCCATTCACACATAGTGATGAGCCCTATATACACTTAATATATGTAAAGAACACTCATAGCTTCACTTAAATTGCTATGACAGTATGTAGTTCATAATTTCAAGGTCTTAAATTTAATTCTCATATATTCTTGAATAAAAAAAATCAGAATAATAAAATTAAGAATAAAACATTCAAAAAAGCATGAAAACAACACATTGCATACTTTGTAATTCAAATTAAACCTAATCATGAAAACAAGGTATGACATGATATCATAAATACTTAAAACATGCATACATGATAATCATAATCTAAATCATGATCAAACATGTAGAAAACTGAAAATAAACATGCTAAACTGAAAATAAAATATGTGTGAACATGCTAAAAACTCAAACTAGTAAAGTAGAAGTATAAGAAATCTCATCCACCTTAATTGCTTGTAGAAAATTCACCAGAGATTCCCCTTCTTCTATGCACTTCAACAACAACTAACAACTTCAAGAATGTAAAAGAAATCTAAAATCCTAACTTTTCTCTGAAAATCACTCAAGAACACAAGAGGGTGAGATGAGGTTGTCAAGAAGAGGGCTAGAACAAGCAAAGAGGGAAGTGTCAACTCTTGGCTTTGGGATAAAGAATAAGCGTGCACAAGGGGGGGTTTATATAGATTTTTCAAGACACAAGGGGGCCACGATTTTGAAAAATTTGATTAGGGTTTCCCCCCATGTGTGATGGCTGGGTTTGCATACAAATCACATGGGGACGATGAAGGTTTGAAGTTCAAGGATATGATGGTAATCCTCACACTTGGCGCCAAGATAATGTGTTTTTGGGTTTAGTTAACTTTTTTGTTCTTATTTCTTTGGTTTCTTCTTGTGTGTAACAGCTAGGATTCCCTTGTGAGCATGGATTAAACTTTTAGAAACTTCTAATTAGGTTCTTTCACATGTGTGCACACTTATACTCACACATGTGGCCGGTTTTGGAGTGTATGGGCTATGGGTGCACTTGATCATTTGTGATGGTCATGCATTCATGGGTCCATATGAATTTAATAAAAATTCATATCTCATTATATAATAAGAATTAAGGATTTTAATCTATGTTTTTGTGTTCATAATAGGCTAATATATATTTTCAAACCATTTTTTGACTAGGCTGATCTTTATTTCATTTACTTTCTTAATTTAGACCCCACTAAAGTGTACTAGGCAATTGAAATCCTAATTCTTGGCCAATTGTGCTTATTTTTGGATATGTTGTCCAATTGATTAGTTGATGTCATCTCATAAAATTTCAGTTCATTTTGAGGTCCTAAGGGTCGCTAAATAAAGATTTTGGACCTGTTATGTTTGCTCCTAAAATGGACCTGATTTCATTTCTCACCCAAATTTCATCCAATTGATATTGAAATTCTCATTTCATTAAGTACAGGATTTTTAGGGTATTACAACTTTCCCTCCTTAGAAAAAATTTGTCCTCAAAATTTGTACATTATTAAGGATTTCTAATAAACAGATGTGGATATTTTGTCTTCATTTCGCTTTTGAGCTCCCAAGTAGCTTTTTTCCATTCCATAATGCTTCCACAATACTTTAACTAAGGGAATGTCATTAGTTCTCAGGCTTTGTTTGTACTTTGTGGTCAAGGATTCTAACAACTGTTTCCTCGTAAATAACATCATCCCATATGTTGATTTCCTCCCAATAGATGATGTGAGAAAGATCTGGCTCATAATTTCTCAACATAGATATGTGGAATACGTTATGAGCTGAGATCATTTGACTAGGTAGGTCCAACTCATAAGTGCATTCCCCAATCCTTCTAAGTATTTCAAAGGGTCTAACAAATCTTGATGATTACTTTTCTTTGAACTTGAACCTCTTGATGCCCTTTTGAGGACTAATTATTAGAAACACCTTGTCCCCCACTTGGAACTCTAGTGATCTCTTTCTTTTGTTTACATAGCTCTTTTGATCACTCTGAGCTGAAATCAACCTCTTCTAGATTAGTTTGACTTGATTGTTTATTTCTTCTACCAAGTCTGGCCCAGTCAACACATGGTCTTCAAGCTCGACCCAACAGTTTGGTGATTTGCAGGGCCTTCCATAAAGAGCCTCACACGGAACCATCTTAATACTTGCCTGATAACCGTTGTTTTAGGCAATCTACCAAGTGTAAGTGCTTGCTCCAATTTTCTTTAAAGTCAATAACACATGATCTCAACATATCCACCAAGGTTTGAATAACTCTCTCAAACTACCCATCTGTCTGAGGGTGAAAAGTAGTACTCAGGGTGAGTTTAGTGCCCAACTCCTTGTGCAGACTCTGCTAGAACTGAGATGTGAAGCGAGAGTCTCTATCAGATACAATCGTCTTAGGCACACCATGAAGTCTTACTATCTCCTTCAAATAGAGTTCCCCTAACTTACTGACTTAGTTTGTGGATCTAATTGGCAGGAAATGAGCAACTTTAGTGAGACGATCCATAATCACCCAAATAGTGTCCTCTCCATTCTGATTTCTAAGTAAACCACTGACAAAGTCCATAGTAATGCAATCCCACTTCCATTCAGGTATAGGGAGTGGTTGCAACATTTGAGAGGGTTTCTGGTGTTCTACTTTTACTTGCTAACAAGTTAAGCATTTGGCAACATGCTTAGCCACGTCCCTCTTCATTCCTCTCCACTAGTAAGTCTTTCTCAGGTTTTGATACATCTTATCTCCACCTGGATGCATCATATACTTCGTCTGATGAGTCTTATTCGATATGGTTTGCTTACTCTGTCCATTCTGAAGTATACAAACCTTCTCCCCGGCCTTAAGATATTCTCAGCATCTAACCCAAAGTTAGAATGCTTACCCTGTTCAACTCCTTCTATCAGACCTACAAGCTACTTGTTTTGTTTCTGTTCTTCCTTGATCTTACGTAGTAGATCTGGTTGGCAAGACATGCTATAGAGATAGGCTTATTTGTCATTCAAGGTTACACCCAAGCTAAAAGTCTTTGGTTAACTATACTTTCGTTTATGGTTGAAAATGCTTTGGTATCATCCTGCCTTTGACTTAGTAGACTTGACCACACGATAGGCCTTGGGATTGCTGCTTTAAGTGACTAACACTTTTTTTTTTTATCATTCACAATATAGCCACAAAAGCTCTTAAGGAATTTAATTTCATTAATTAGAAAAGTTCAGGTACAAAACCTTATTCAAGCCAAAATTCGCAAATGCTAACATAGAGCAATTTTAAGTAAAGGATTCTATGTCGCTAGATAAATTTAAAACAAGTTTTCCTTTCCTAATATTGTTATACTAGGGTTCCTAGGGTAGGTCTGGATCTTCTTGAGCCTCAATAGCAAACACTCTGGCCTGGTTCCGCTCACAACCCTGATTCTGCCCCTGGTTGGCATTCTACTGTTGTTATCTGCCCTCAGAACGATCACTTTAACCTCCTCCCTAAGTGTTTTGTGGCTAAGGAGCCTGAATGGGTGCAATTGGGCAATTTCTGGCAAGATGACCCTTCTGTCTATACATATAGCATAGTCTTTCCTTCCTCGCCTATTCTTTTGACTCTTCTTTATTTTGCCCTTGTTTCCATGTGTGTGGTGTTTTCTTACCACTCTTATTCTTTTTTTGGGCTTCTTGGTTTTCTTTTTCATTCTCGGGCCTTTTATTTTTTCCCCTCATCCACTGTTTCAGGTTGAGTCTTGTTCTAGTGTTAGGGATTTTTTCAAGACATCTTTATATGTCTTTAGGCCCAGAGTCTTTACTATCTGTTGGATCTTCATCTTGAAACCCTTTGCAAAATGATTGGCCTTCATTTTCTCCTCCCTGATCAAGTCTGGCAAAAATTTAGCTAGTTCAGTGAACTTCTTTTCATGCTCAGCTACAATCATCTCTTTTTGGTTCAACCGGACGAAATCTTCTTGTAGTTTGCTCAAGGTTGCTTCTGAAAAGAACTTTTCATAAAAGATCTCTGTGAATTTCTCCCGACTCATAGTATCAACATCCATGTTAGGATCCATCTTCATCATCCACCACCAACTTTTGGCCAGTCCTCTGAAGTGGTGTGCAGCCAACGCTATTCTTTGTGATCTCGTCACCTTCAATACATTTAGATTTTCTTCCATTTGCTGATAGCAGTGATCAACATTGATAGTCTGTGGTACCATCAAACTGAGGAGAGTGAAGCTTCAGTAATTCCATAAACATCTTCCTTGCTTCTCATCCTCCAGGTTCTCCTGAGTCCTTTGACGATCGAGAACCTTGAATACAGGTGCTGGTTGTGGTGCAGGAATTGGTTCAGGTACAAGTGGTTGTGGTGCCACCTGAGGCATCATTTGAAGTAGTGTCCTCATGGTCTAGTCTAAAACTCTCTGAGTGACTTTATTCATCATGTTTTCCATTCTTGTTTCCATCCCAACAAGAATTTTCTGCTCTTGTTGTTCAGTTTCGTCCGATGTTGCACCCCTGGTAGCATATCTCTTTGATCCAGCCCTCATCTACAATTTAGGAGCCATTTTAGTATCCGATAAGGTTTCATAGGAAGAGATTAAATAAATTATAATCTAGTAGGGCACACAACCTATCTACTCTTATCTTTGGAATACAATTTTCCAGACTTGACGAGATGGTTGTCTAGTCCATGTTCCCTCATCGAGTTCATACTCCTTAGCCTTTCATTTCGTTTGTACTATCATGACTCTAAATTCAAGTCTCTAAGTTCTCGATTTGTTCAGTGGCCTAAAAGTTTGTGCTTCTAGGTTCCTTTTGTTATTGGGGACAGGATTTGGTTTCATATGACATACATATAAACAAATCAAGCATGATATTCGAACAATCATACAATTAAACAATTTCACACTAGCATAGCAAAATTCTAGGCTTTCGTCTAAGCTTCCAGGTTCAAGTGTCTCATACCACTCTAGCCCTTCCACTTAGACTTTCACTTAGAATATTGCCACACTTAAAAAATTTCTCAAATGTCTCGATAACTAAGGTTTCTCGAGCCCACTATATCTGATCATCCCATACTAGCCAAGCATAAAGAAACAAATTCTTCCATAGTTACCAAACATGGTCCGTCATTCTCCAAGTCTAGGCTTCCTCCATACCCCTGAATCCTTGTGCGTCCCATACTATACAGAAACCAGAGATACAGAATCTTCCCAATCTCGTGTCCTGAACAAGCAATAATTATGTTCTCACATATTTTTAGTTTCGAACCCATGTCCTAAATTTGTGTGCTTTTGATCCACTATTTCACTCATGTTTCTACCTAAGGTTACTTCCCTATAACCAAGGTTTCAATCTGGTTGACTCACAACCTTCTATCTAGTCAAGACACCATTTTTGACATCTTTTTTGACTTCTAGTTAGTTTCTTACCCTAATTTTTCACCTTCTAATTTTCTTTTATAGAAAGTAAGGTGTTCTTCAACTTAGACCACTCGTACAAGCTAGTGAGAAAACCTCCAGATTAGACGGTGAAACAAAAGTCTGCTTAGCAACCACACTTTCTAGGGCGGGATAAGCCATCTCCCTTTCAATGTTTAGCTTTAATCAAAAATAGGCTTACTCATTATCAACTCAACTTATAGTCTTTGTATCCAAATAAAACATTTCAAAACATATCTTTCCTTTTTGAAAACACTTTCCAAAATAGTTTTTAACTTCAAAATAGAAGGTAGGGCATTCAAATCTCAATTCGAAGCATAAGTCAAACGTAATTGAGTTGATACTTTCTAAATCTAATACCACCATTGGTATAAGATTAAACTTTCTAATTCTAGCCCAACAACACATGTTTAGGCTTAACTTTCTATTTCTAGCGTTGTGTTTCTAATAATTGAGCTTTGATACCACCTTTGGTATTAGAGGAAACTTTCTAATTTTGGCCCTGCAACTAATGCCTAGGCTCTGATACCACCTTTGTAACACCCTGACCCCCCGAGACTTCCGATTGGACTTAACCACAAGGCGGGTCGAGCCATGTTATATTTACAAGTACACAACTTGCATCACATTCTATTTCAATTATCTCCAATCTTATTAATTTATAATGAGCACACAACCCAACTAATTTAACTTTAATTTAATAAGACTATTACTAGGAGATCAAAAAATTCTTTAATCTCTATTCATTCAATAAAGTAATAAAGAAATACATACTTCAATTTCAAATAACCAAAAGAGCGCATGACTCAAATTAAAAACTAAATTCAGCGAAAGTCTTAATTTAAATAATGAAAATTTGGACAACATGTCATTACATATAAACTTTCCAAATTTAAAACACTATCTAATTCTCAGTAGTCTTTGTAATTCAATTTGTTGAAAAATAAGAGGGGAAGGGGTGAGCACATAGCCCAGTGGATCATTCTATAAACAACTAAGTTACTAATTCAAATAAAAAACACATCCAAATTCAAACACTTGTAAACAATTTGACGATTCAAACAACATCTTTGGTTATTGTTGACATTAAGACTAAAAGGGGTTATAATCCCTTGATGTTCTTATCAAAATACTCCACTCTTGGATGGAAAGACAATTCATCTTGTCATATTTCATTGGATTAAGGATCTCATATTCAAATTCCAAGTACTTTGGCTTATACCTATCCACACATAGTGATGAACCCCATATACGCTTAATATATGTAAAGAACACTCATAGCATCACTTAAACTGCTATGACAGTACTTGATTCATAACTTCGAAGTCTTAAATTTAATTCTCACATATTCTTGAATAAAAAGAATCAGGATAGTAAAATTAAGAATAAAACATTCAAAAAAGCATGAAAACAATGCACAGCATGTTTTATAATTCAAATTAAATCTAATCATGAAAACTAGGCATGGCATGATATCATGAATACTTAAAACATGCATACATGATAATTAAAATTTAAATCATGATCAAACATGCAAAAAATTGAAAATAAACAAGCTAAACTAAAAGTAAAAGATGCATGAACATGCTAGAAACTCAAACAAGTAAAGTAGAAGTGTAGGAAATCTCATCCACCTTAGTTGCGTGTTTGTAGAAAATTCGGCAAAGGTTTCCTTCTTTTATGCACTTCAAGAACAACTAGCAACTTCAAGAATATAAAAAAAAATCTAAAATCCTAATTTTCTCTGAAAATCACTCAAGAACACAAGAGGGTGAGAAGAGGTTGCCAAGAAGAGGGCTAGAACAAGTAATAATGGAAGTGTCAACTCTTTGCTTTGGGATGAAGAATAATTGTGCACAAGGGAGGGTTTATATAGATTTTTCAAAAGGGGGCCGCGGTTTTGGCAACTTTGATTAGGGTTTCCCCTCATGTGTGACAACTAGTCTTGCACACAAATCACAGGGGGACGGCTAGGGTTTGAAGCTTGAGGATATGATGGTAATCCTCACACTTGGCGCCAAGATAGTGTGTTTTTGGGGTTTAGGAAACTTTCTTGTTCTTGTTTCTTTGGTTTCTTCTTGTGTGTGATGGCTAGGTTTCCCTTGTGAGCATGGATTAAACTTTTAGAAACTTCTAATTAGGTTCCTTCACATGTATCCACACTCATACTCACATTTGTGGCCAGTTTTGGGGTGTATGGGCTATGGGTGCACTTGATCATTTGTAGTAGTCATGCATTCATGGGTCCACATGAATTTAATAAAAATTCATATCTCATTATATAATAAGAATTAAGGACTTTAATTTATATTTTTGTGTTCATAATAGACTAATACATATTTTCAAACCATTTTTTTGACTAGGGTGATATTTATTTCATTTACTTTCTTAATTTAGACCCCACTGAAGGGTACTAGGCAAATGAAATCCTAATTATTAGCCAATTGTGCTGATTTTTGGATATGTTGTCTAGTTGATTAGTTAATGTCATCTCATGAAATTTCAAGTCATTCTAAGATCTTAAGGGTTGCTAAATGAGGATTTTGGACTTATTATGTTTGCCCCTAAAATGGACCCAATTTCATTTCTCACCCAAATTTCATCCAATTGATATTGAGTTTCTCATTTCATTAATTACAAAATTTTCAGGGTATTACAAGACTAAACAATGCCTCTTGGACTTGACCACTTGATGGAGACTTATACTCACTTTTTTAGTTTTTAATTGCTTTTTTCCATACTAACTGTGTTTTGTTGCATTTTTCAAATTAATAAGCCAAGTACATTATTCCTCAACTACACTGAGCAATTCAGTAAGGGGTAGCCATTTAACTTGAGGGAGGAGCTTGTGACATGGGTATAGAATGTGGGTCAAAATAATGGATTTGTGATTGTTATTAAGCATTCGAATGGTAGGGGTCATGGTTGACAAGGAAGGGTTAATCTTGCATGTGAGAGATATAGACCATATATAACCAATGCCACAAAGACACCAACTACTAAGAAGAAGAAGAAAAGATTTGACATAGGCATTGAGAAGTGTGAAGGCCCTAATAAATGGGAACCACTAGCTCAATGATTTGTGGCATTTGAGAGTGTTATGTGGCACACATAGTTATGACTTTACTAGATACTTTGAGGGACTCTCCTATGCAAGTAAATTGCATGCAAAGGAGTATGAATTAATGGTTTAGATGACCAAGAGCAATGCATGTCTGAAGGAAATATTGAACACCTTAAAAGAGAGGAACCCTTTTAATGCATCAATAGTAAGAATGTCATACAATGCTTATCTTAAATCTCAACTTGCGTGGCAATGTCAAGACGATGACATAAAAATACAAGAGCAACAACACACTTTCAGTATATACCAATCAATTCAATGTCTCGTAGTAGTTGAAGTAGGGATACATAAACTTGAGTGGTTGTCTTGTCAATGATCAGTTGTGCATGCTAAAAGGTGTAGAATGTATGCCCTCGTCGTACACTTGACCGAGGGATGGTCTTCATCTCTATCTTTTTGAGCTACAAAATTGCTTTTCAACCACTTCTTACTCAACCTCAACACTTTGTTGTCTTTATCTCTTTGTGGACCTACCAAAAGAAACACCCAACAACTTGCTAACCAACATAATAGTCATAGCGATTCACAGAGCTATGTAGATTTGCTCCTACTTTGTTTACAGATGAGCAGTCTAGGGTGGACCGTTTTGTTGAGGGATTGAGGATCGATATCCGTAAGATTGTGGCACCGTTTAAGCTAACGACCTTATTAGATGCAGTGGAGAGAGCTCAGATGGTTGAGAGGGATCTAGAGTCGGAGTAGACATTGAGGGGTAAGAAGAGGACCCGGCCAGACTAGTCTGCGGGACCTTCTCAGGTGAGATCGAGTAGTCAAGGGGCACAGAGAACACCTCAGGTACGGAGATCGACACAAACTCGTGATAAGCGGCAGAGGCAGCCACCTCGTCCCGACCAGCTTGTAGATGCACATAGAGAGGAAGGGAGGAAGAAGGGGTTGTGCTATATATGCCATCAGGAGGGACACATTGCTAGATTTTGTCCTACTAGAGCAGTGACTCCTACACCTCAGCCACGACCACAGACTCGAGCCCAGACAACTCTCACACAGCAAAGACCACAACCACAGCAGCAGATTCAGGCTCGCTTGTATGCAGCCAATAGTCAGACAGATCCCACCCCAGCGATGGAAGGTACGTTTTTGTTGTTTGGTGTGGCTGTGCAGGTGTTATTTGATTCGGGTGCTACTAAATCTTTTATCTCTGAGGATATTGTGAACAAGTTACAGTTAGTGACAAGGTCTTTGACTAAATCCTTGGACGTGGTCACGCCGATTGGCGATACTGTGAGTTCGAAGAAGAGATGTAGATGTGAACTCACTTTTGGAGACCGGTAGATTTCAGCGGATCTCTGCATGCTGCATTTTGGCGGCTATGCTGTGATACTGGGGATGGACTGGTTGACCCAGTACCAGGCATAGATTGATTGCCAGAAACGAAGAGTTACTATCAGGTTTCCATCTGGTGAATTGCTCAGGATTGATGGGAATGTACAGAGGTTGTCAAGGAGTCCTATGTTAGCCCTTTTGTATGCTGTTAAGCAGAAAGAGGATTTTAGGCAGCTATTAGTAGAGGAGGATGCAGAAGGGACTAAGGAGATTCAGGAGAAACCTGTGGTGTGTGATTATGTTGATGTGTTCCCTGATGAGTTACCTGGACTTCCGCCACACAGGCAGATCGAGTTTAAGATTGAGCTGCATCCTGGTACAAATCCCATAGCTATTCCACCATACAGAATGGCACCAGTGGAGTTGATAGAGCTGAAGACATAGTTAGATGAGCTTTTGGCGAAAGGTTTTATCAGACAAAGCGAGTTGCCTTGGGGAGCTCCAGTCTTATTTGTTAAAAAGAAAGATGGATCCATGCACTTGTGTATCGACTATCGAAAGCTAAATCATGTTACCATCAAAAATAAGTATCTGTTGCCGAGGATCGATGACCTCTTTGATCAGTTGAGGGGGGCACAGTACTTTTCTAAGATCGATCTGAGGTCAGGTTACCGCCAGTTGAGAATTCAAGAGTCGGATATACAGAATACGACTTTCAGGACTAGGTATGGTCACTTTGAGTTTACAGTGATGCCTTTTGGGTTGACCAATGCTCCAGCCGCATTCATGGATCTCATGAACAGAGTCTTCAGCCCGTTTTTAGATCAGTTTGTCGTAGTTTCTATGGATGACATTCTGATATATTCCCGTACAGATGCTAAGCACGAGCAGCACTTGCGTATAGTCTTGGAGATCTTGAGAAAGAACCAGTTATATGCCAAATTTAGCAAGTGCGAGTTCTGGATGAAGGAAGTTAAGTTTCTTGGCCATATAGTCTCAGCTAAGGGGATATCAGTGGACCCAGAGAAAGTGCAGGCAGTATCTAACTGGAAGCAACTCACCATAGTTACGGAGATCAGGAGTTTTCTTGGGTTAGTTGGGTACTACCGCAGGTTTATTAGGGATTTTTCTAAGTTAGCGGGTTAACTTCGGCACTAGTTTTGATTACACCTACCCATGGTGTAAAGTACACCCTGTGCACAGATGCATCACTTAATGGGTTGGGTGCAGTCCTGATGCAGGAAGGACAAGTAATGGCTTATGCTTCACGGCAGCTGAAGCCACATGAGAAGAATTACCCCACACACGATCTGGAGCTTGCAGTGATCGTGTTTGCACTTAAGATTTGGAGGCATTATCTTTATGGTGAAAACTTTGATTTATATTCAGACCATAAGAGCCTCAAGTACATCTATACTCAGAAGGAACTGAATCTTCGCCAGAGGAGATGGCTAGAGTTCCTGAATGATTATGACCTTCATCTGCACTATCATCCAGGCAAGGTGAATGTGGTGGCTGATGCGCTTAGCAGAAAATCTAGTCGTAAGGAGGAGGAGAGTGCACAGATGTATCAGCTGATTAGTCAGTACGATTTCAGTATAGATACAGATGAGAGACAGGCCTATTTGTATGCGGTGACTGCCAACCAGATATTTTACACTAGATCAGGGAGGAGCAGAGCACTGATAAATGGATTTCAGATCTAATTGAGGGCGTCAAACAGCAATCATACAGACTTTCGGCTTGATTCAGATGGTGCATTGAGATTGGGGGATAGATTCTGTGTATCTAGCTCGGGACAGGCGAAAGGTACCCTACTGGATGAGGCACACCAGACCAGATACACTATGCATCCAGGTGGGGATAAAATGTATCAGAATTTGAAGAAAACCTTCTGGTGGAGAGGGATGAAGCGAGACATTGTTCAATACGTCTCTCGGTGTCTGACTTGTCAGCAAGTAAAGGCTGAACACAAGAAACCATCAGGATTGTTACAGCCACTTCCAATACCAGAATGGAAGTGGGACAGTATTGCGATGGACTTCGTCAGCGACCTGCCGAGAAGTCTAAGAGGGGAAGACAGTGTATGGGTCATCGTGGATCGGTTGACAAAGGTAGCGTACTTCCTACCTATTCGATCTACTGATACAGTGAGTAGACTGGATGAGCTATATGTTCGAGAGATAATGAGACTGCATGGGGTTCCCAGAACTATAGTGTCAAACAGAGATGCCAGATTTACGTCTCAATTCTAGCAAAGCTTACAAAAGGAACTGGGAAGCAGACTCACCATGAGCACAGCATTTCACCCACAGACAGATGGACAGTCAGAGAGGGTCATTCAAATACTTGAGGATATGCTTAGGGTATGTGTCATGGACTTCAGAGGTAATTGGAGCAAGCATCTACCGCTAGCTGAGTTCGCATATAATAATAGTTATCAAGTGAGTATTGGGATGGCTCCATAGGAAGCACTCTATGGCAGACCCTATAGATCACCATCTTGTTGGGCAGATTTTGAAAATCAGGTACTCACTGGACCCGAGTTGATTGAGGAAATGAGCTTGCAAGTGAAGCAAATCCAAAAGAGGCTAGCTACAACATAGAGCAGACAGAAGAGTTATGCTGACAGAAGGAGGAAACCCCTAAAGTTCCAGCCAGGTGATCGAGTATTCTTAAGAGTTAGTCCACAGAAAGGGATCCGAAGGTTTGGAGTGAAGGGGAAGCTAGCACTTCAGTACATTGGTCCGTTTGAGATCATTAGACGGGTCGGTGCATGCACTTATGAGATAGATTTGCCGAACAGATTGTCCTCAATACATAATGTGTTCCATGTTTCGATGCTTCGAAAGTACGAGCTAGATCCTTCTCATGCCATTCACTGGGAGGATATCGTACTTCGAGACGATGCTACTTACAATGAACCAACTGTCAGAATTCTTGATCGTAAGGTGCAGAGTCTCAGGACCAAGGACATACCCCTAGTCAAAGTCCTGTGGAGGCATCATAATCTAGAGGAGGCGACCTGGGAGTTAGAAAGTGAGATGCAAAAGAAGTACCCAGATTTCTTCGCTAGGCCTGAGTGATTGGATAGATTATACAGGTACTTTCTATTTAAATTTTGATGACAAAATTTCTTTTAAGGGGGGTAGATTGTAATATCCCAAGGTTTTCAAACGCACACAACTCGAAAATAAATTTTCAAAAATTATGAAATAAAGATAAAAATGTATGAAAACATGTTTTCAATGACTATTATATAGTATGGTATAAAAATAAAATAAATCAGGATGTTTGATAATGGGAAAAACATTGAAAAACATGGAAAAACGAGATGTCACACTGGTGACCGCGGTCACTAAAGGCAGACTGCGGTCCTCAGTGCAAATTTTGGGGAAAAACTTAGGTCACAGTGGTGATCGCGATCCTTAAAGTGCCGACCACGGTCATTGCGTGAAATTTAAACAGTTTCAAGCTCGTGATTCGTCATTTCACGCACAGAACTTCCCGAATCGATCCGGAGTTTCAAAGAGACGATCCAGAGCTGATTCAAGGAGGAGCTAAAGGGCTAAGGTAGGAATTTGCAACCTCTTAATCATTTAAGTTTCATCTCTATCGATTCATTCAGATTTTGTATCAAAAACTAGGGTTTTGAGGGTTTTGATGAAATAAAATGATCCGGAACCCTATGAGCTCGGATCTTTCTTCTAAACTGATAGTTTATCGATTTAAAACTGAATTCTGGAAGTTTTAATGTTCAATTGCAGTTTTAGACAGATCCAGGGGAAATTTGCCTATCTGGAGGATTTTTGAAGGTGCAAATCGCTTGATAGGTAATAAAACCCAACCTATTCCTCTTTTGAAGTTGTAGTCAGTTTTAAATGTGTTCTATTCTTAGTTTGGAACGCGTTGACTGTAAGTTTGCATTTTTGTGAGGAAAAATGGAAATTTGGGATTTTTTGTATTATTGTTGAAGGGGGATTTTTGATGAATTTGGACTGAATGACGAGGTTTAACCATTTCAGACTGTGGATTTCGAGCGTGATCCTCGCGAGTAGGCGCAAGGGTCGTTCTTTGTTATCAGGTGGGCGGGATTCTCTTGCTCACTAGTATTATGTAGGCTTGAAGTTCAAGGCATGATGTTTGAGTAGCCTAGGATGTTAGATGCATGCTAGGGTGTGTAAAATGCTTGGATGCTTTGAGTGATGATTGAGCATAATGTGTGGTTAAATGATTTCAGTATTTGCTTGAATATGCGGCATAATGTCTAGTTATTTATGTCATTTGCTACATGATTTAGATACCTTGATTGATGATTGGGTATGGAATGAAATCTATTGAAACTAAAGAATATTAAATTAAGATTTAATAAATCAACGTACCGGGGCGATGGTGGCATCTGTCGATGACTTGTGGACGTGGCCAGCTTTGCTGCACGACATCTTCCAAATTTCATCGTTGGTGTTCTTAATGAAGCCTCCTGCGAGGGCTGAGAGTTTCCTCGGACGGGCAAGCATTGGTTGTACACCATTGCGCCTATTCTTGGACAACGTGACAAGTCGTGAACGGTATTGTAGCTCGAGACAGTACCGGCTAGGATTGATTTCTTGTCACCGAGGGACACCGGGAGTATAGCTCTTTCGGTCTTAGGATATAACAAAACAAATAACTGTTTGAAATGATTAATGTATTGAAAGTGTATGCATGTTTTGGATTTTTGGTTTATATAATGCTAGTGATGTGTAGAGATGATCCACTGGGCTCTCGATCTCACCCCATTTTCTTTTACAAGTACTCGCAGAGGTGAAGTACCCTAGTTGACCGTTGATTCAGGGTTTGTTTGGTGATCCTGCTGGGAGGTCACTATTGGACTTGTACTTTTGTTTTTGTTTAAATTTTCAGAGATCATGTATATATTTTGAACAGGCCGTGTGGCCAAATATTTCTTTTGGAACTGTTGTACATTTTCAAATGTTGTTGGGACTTTTGGCTCTGTGAGCCTAATTTCATAGTTTTGAGATGATTTTGGCAATGTTGCCTTCAGAGGTTAATATCATGTGTATGTTTAGTTTTACTTAAACCCTATCATATGGGTTGGTGGTTTTGATGGTTTCTGCGGCAGAAATTTGTTTTCCAATATGAATATTTACTGTGAAAATCCGGTGAAGTGTTTGAAACTATTTTTTGAGTTATGAAATTCGTTGATAGGCTTAGTAGGATGTTTATCAAGATCGACATGTTTTTCTCAATTGAAGAAATTGAGAACAGTTTTAGCGAGTTGAAAAGAGATTGACGACCCCAGGTTCCTAGCGGATCAGACCCACGGAGAGGTGAAATGTCCCGCACGCACAACAGATAAGCTGAAGGGAGCGCTCGTCTAGGCGCTAGGCCCCACGTGACGCATGAGGACTTGGGTTCCGGTCTGGGGGCTCGGGGTGTCACATATATTTATATCCCATTCACCCAATTGACCACCACGACTTATGAATTTAAGTAGAGGTTAGTGCTACCTATATGAAAACATAATGTTAAAAACTCTTATTCATTACAATCAATACTTAATTAAAAAAAATACAAACAAAAGAAAGACGATTTACCTTGTTATTCCATATCGTTACAACCACATGATTCTCAAAACTAAGTAGTATTGATATATTAGACAACACTCCAACGAATGATGCAAGGGTATCATCAGATGTACCTTCTTCATTATGTAAGGCCTCTACTTCATTATGTCATCGTTGGTCAACCAGTGACATTTGACCAAATAGTGTTAAGACATTCTAGGGAGTCTGGTTTAGTGGCTTTGGCTACTTTTTATAGAGGCTCGACCCTGTTTTGCTGAGAATCAACAGAGGGTCTCAGCAACAAGTAGCAAAGACCCTAATATTACTATTGGCCTTATAAGGCCAATCAAAACAAATCTCATCACATTCCCATGCTACAACCAAACCGCATTCTCACATCAATTCTACACAAAAAAAAATTATGTAGATCTAGTGCATTTCATTATTACAAATTGGCTACAACCAAATAAAAACATAAAAAAATGTACTTAATGACAGATTTGAGCAAAGTGATTGACCAAGAATGATAGTTTATTTCGTCTCCTTCAACAATGTCGTAAAACACCTGTATACACGATGTTCTCTCATAAAAATGACGCATTCAAGTGTTTTAATTGTTAATGACAAGTAAAATGGTTTTGCTCAAAATTGAATGAATAGAATAGTTTGGTAAAGGTAGGGTGTATTGTCATGATCATAGATTGTATTAGGGACAAAAATAGTACTTCAACTATTTTATTAGGTTTAGTAAAAAGCAAAGAGCAAAATAGTAATACTCTTACAAAGGCCCTGTTTGGCAAGGCTTGACTTCTGCGTTGCAACCATTTTGAAACACAGAAGCTATGAAGGTTGCGTTTGTCGACCATTTTAGTTCCGATAAAAATGCAGCAAAATCGCGATATGAAGAAGTAGCAATGTTGCAGATTCATGATGACAATTTTGCAATCTGAGAGGTAAATATCTATTTTGCCCTTTTATTCTCTAGTTGTTCAGTTGCTCCTTCACTTTGGCATGTATATAAGATGAATGAGCTAGACATCTTCTCTCCAATTTTGGACATCAAGCTAGGCATCATCTCTTGTCTTCCTTAAATTCAATACAGTCATTGAATACTAGGTGCTTAACAAATCATTTAATATTTGAATTTTTTTATCCTAATTTTAGATAGAATTGTAGATTCTAAGCTATTTGGTTATTTGATATCAATGTATTCATGCCATTTTTTTCTATTTGATGAAATGATTATAAGAAAAATGTAGATTTTAAGAACTACTACCTTTTGTATAGAGTAATACTGCATTTCTTTTGTCTAGAAAATGTGATTGCTTTCGGTTTAGATCATGCAGCGTTGGGAATGCAAGTTATCAACCTTACTACCATGTTTGAAGTAGTAGAAATATGATTATTAATTTCATGCTTACTTCATATTTCTACTGGTTTCATGTTTGAATTAGTAGAAATGTTAAAAACCAAAACAAAAATGGTTGAGGTTGGTAGACCTCCATTCTCATAACTAAAATTGAAACAATTCCATTTAAGATAGACAATCATTGCAGTTCTACAACCACCCAAGAATAGGCAACAGTAAGCAGACGTATACTAATTTGGTGTTTTCTTCTACAAAAGATCTCTCGTGTTTTCTTGGTGTCTTAACTTGCCAAATTGTTTTTGATAGGGGGAATGGGTTAATGTTAGGAGGGCGCATAAGGTATGGAAGAGTGATTTTGTAGAGAAGAAACTTCTAGGATTTGCTATTTGAGAGCAATGAGATGAAGATATCCTTAAATTTTTTTTTGTCTGCAAGGTCTCTGGGGTATTGAACATTCAAAAATAATTATGTAGTATTGCATTTGGAGAACTTAAGGTTCTAAGAGCAATGATAGATTTTTAAGTATTCTACTCACAAAATTCAAAAACTCCCAGTGAATTTTGTATTCTAATTGAACCCTTTTACTTCATTTTGGACTCAATTGTGACTTACACACACACACCAAAAACTAAAAAAAAAAAATTGTAGGTACAAGATGCAACTTCAAATATGGATGATGAAAGGCATTGAAATGTAAAATATATCCACTTCCAAATGGATAAACTTGATGATCATAAAACAAACTATCAGATTGCAAAACCGCAGATTATACTACAAGTTCTTATTCCTTCCTAAGAAATCAGTTTCACATTTTTATCAACTACAATCTATCTATCAATAGATTGTTATGCATAGCTAAGTAGGATTTTGTACCTAAGGTCTTATATAAAATGCTAATTAGCTCATCAAACCAATGGTTATTGCCTAACAAAGAAAGAAAAAAAGGAAAGAAAAGGAAAAAATTTGAATATTTTTTTTAACATTTCAACAAGCTAAGATTGAACTATGGAACCCTCTTGTCATCATTGATGTGTTGGTCAGAAAACTTTTCCAAGGTGGAGGTTTGGTCACGATTCTCTTCCTCAACATCTAATAACATTGAAGAAAACAATTAAACAAATGTTATTATGGCTACCAGGCACAGAAAGAGAAGCTAAAATGGTTAACTTTTTGCAAGTCATCTTAAACAAGCAGGTCATCCATATAGGTGTTGAGGAGACATAATTATTGGTTTCATGCATACAAATGGCATAAAAAGGCGGGCATTAGTTTTGCATCTCCAATTTAAAACCAAGTTTTCTAACACACACCATCATGGATTATATGGCATTAGTAGAAATATGATTGTTGGTTTCATGCTTACTTCAATTGTTTCCCTTATTTTTCCTTCATTAGTGTTTGTCGCACATTATGTGGCACATGTCGTGAAAGCAATGTGCTTTAGTCCTTTAGGGCCTATTCGTTACATTGGACTAAGATAGGATAGGATAATTTTTAATCCTAATGTATTGTTTAGAAATAACATAAGATAGGATAATTTTTATCCAGGCCCACCATTTTATCCTATTATCGTAGGATTGCCCAATCCCACCATTTTTGGTGGGATTGAGAAAATGTGAGAAAATGGCGGGATTGAGTAATCCCACCAATTTTTTTTTTTTACTTTTTTTTTAATTGTTTATGTTCAATCCAATCCTCTCTCATCCTATTATCTAAAAATAATCATATTTTATCCTACACACCAAACGAACCCCCATTGGATATAAACTTTGTTCAATTGATCAATCTAAAATTATTATTAGTTTGGTTGCATTTCTATTTTTATTTTATTATTATTTGAGTGTTGCATTTCTATTTTTTAATGAGAAAAAAATACAAGATTTAATTTTGAGGTTTTAAATTAAAAAAAATACAAGGTAGTAGTTTATAAATTAAAAAGATGGTAATTAGAATTAATAATGATTTTTTTTTTGAAATTTAGTAATAGGTAGTAGCTTATAAAATAAAAAAGGTGTTCATTAGAATTTATTATGATATTTATTTTTTTAAACTCTATCTGTCATTGTGATTATTTATTGTCACCAGTGTGGAATCAATAACAAATGGAAATAAATCTAGCCAAGAAAAAGTTGTATGGTCTCCAAAATTTTCAGCAATATAGATAGATATTGTTGTGGAAGAAGTAGTGGCAAAGAACATGTTAGGATCTCATTTTAGCAAAGAAGGATGAAAAAAAAAATATTGCGAAGTTTACGAAAGCCACTAGGAATGCATACACACAGTTACAACATAAAAATCATTAGGACATGTTAAAGAAAGAATGAGAATTGTGGCAATTATTAGTTCAAGGAAAAAATGGCTTAGGATGGGATCTTGCAAGGCAAACAATAGATGCAAGTGATGATTGGTGGAATGCAAAGATACAAGTGTGCTATTTTTATAATTTAACTAATTATTTACATTTATATATTTTAATTATTTACTAACGTACTTTGTTTGTGTGCATCTCTGTTTATTTCCTTAGAAAAACCTAAATGCTAAAAAGTTTCGTAAAAAAGGCTTGGGAGGGGATGTCTTCTAGTTTCTTACTTACAAGTGTGGAAAGAACTGACAATGATGAAGGAAATGAAGATAAAAATGAAGACAACTCTATAGTCAAAATAATGAAAATGGTTTTGATGGACAACGGATACAATCAGTTCCTAATGTATCTTTTAAAAGGTCTAAGAAACCATCATCAGTAAAAACAATTATCAAATGCTTTAGATAATATTGTTGATGTTATATAGAGTTTTATCACCCAACCAATCCAACTTGATCCTCCAGGTTGTACAATGAAAGAAGTACTAGAAAAAGTTGAGGAGCTTCCGAGGGTGACACATAGCGATGATTTACATATGCTTGCAAGTAACTTGTTTGTTCGATGTCAATATAAAAAACTTTTTATAATGCTTCCTAATAATAATATTCGTATTGCTTGGCTTTAGCGCATGATGGAGCAACGAATATCATTTTTATTTAATATGGATCATTGATACTAAGATGCGACATATGGTCATTTGCTGCATTTATTTATTTATTTAGATAGCTTTTTTTAAAAGATTTTAAAGTTTACTTATGCTATTAATTAATAAGTTGTGAACTTCTTTTATTACTTTTATTTCACGTATGGTCTGCTAATAAATTTATTTATTTTGTTTATGTTATATGATGTGAAAACTATTCATGTTTTATGACTACTTTTTAGTTTTAAACTATATGTAACATTTTTTTTATTCTTTTTGGATAGTATTTGTGAGTAACGATAGATAAAATTTTAAAATATGAAAAATGGAGTTACAAAGCTATGATGAATACGATGTTAAAATAGAAGAAAAATATGATTTAGGTGATTTCAAGTTGTAGTCCATCAAATAAATAAAATAAAAAATACAAAGGAGTAGCTTTTTCTATTTGAAATATTTATGAGAATTATTACATTGCCAAGCAACCTTGTAGGACATTCCACATACAGGATGAAAATTATATGTGA
This sequence comes from Tinospora cordifolia, assembly GCA_030144865.1. Classification (NCBI taxonomy): domain Eukaryota; kingdom Viridiplantae; phylum Streptophyta; class Magnoliopsida; order Ranunculales; family Menispermaceae; genus Tinospora; species Tinospora cordifolia. The sequence goes on along the minus strand of JAJIYU010003240.1, from coordinate 869 downwards.
ATAATTGAATTGTAATCTAACACAATGCTAAGAGCAGCTTAGAATAAATAAGCATGTGTTTATGCAACTGTATAGTTTATTAGAAGAAAAATATCATTTAAAACACAATCTAAACATTAAGATGGAAGAAATTGTGGCAGTGTTCCTTATGACTATATTGGAAGTTACAACAAAAATGGCTTTTGATTGAATTAAATCGTTTATGACTCAAAATAATGGTGTGCGTCATTATATCCTTACTTAGTAATTAAATTGTAATTTATTTTATTTATCTATTTTTATTAATTTACTAATTCTATTACTTCTTTTTGTACAATTGTATTGAAGCAATTGATGGAACACATGTACATCAAGCTGCACTTGAATCTAAACAAATTCCATATGTTGTAATAAAAGGTTGTCCAACACAAAACATAATGGTCGTTTGTCGTTTTGATAATGTTTCACGTTTGTATGAGTTGGTTGGGAAAGAAGTGCCCATGATACTAAAATTTTCTGGGATGCTATTTGATATACATCACTAAACTTTCCTTTGCCTCGTGATGGTATGTTATGGATATGTTCAATTTTATTATTTATATTAATTTAATATTTTGAAACTATGTTTTATTATGTTACAGATGAATTTTATTTGGTTGACGTCAGATATCCAAATATGAAGGAATATCCTGGCCCTTTTAAAGGAGAAAGACATCGATCTCGAAGAGTTTAGACGTAGACAATTACCTCAAAACGCACAAAAAAATTTAATCAAACTCATTCTTCAAAATTGGAGTGTAGAAAGTAAGATGATGTATATATTCTTCAAAATTGTAACACCCCAACTCCCAATCGGACCTCTCATCACGTGCTATGGGTCTTGCACAGAC
>JAJIYU010003239.1:0-27510 GCA_030144865.1 Tinospora cordifolia | reverse complement strand
TGTTTTGATTCATAAACTGATGATTTTTAGTTATGGTATGCTATACAGTGTTTAATGATTTAGAAATATTTGATCCGATTAGTGCTTCCGCTACTATTATCTTGATTTCCAGTATAAATATGATTTTGAACGTCCAGTGAATTTGATTTGAAATCAACTGCTTAGTGAAGCATGAATAAAATGACTATTTGAAATTAAGAAATGATTTAAACCTCGTGTATAGAAGTTTGTGTACGGATTGATGATAACTGTTGCACGCCCGGTGCCTCAGCGGACCACGGCCCGAGCTTGGAGCTGCGGGACGCCCGACGACAGGGTTTTACATTGATAGACATGATGTCCGGTGCGAGGGTCAGGGTGTAACAGGCTAGTTGCTAATAAAGCAGAAAGGGTTGGATTTTATTGTCGAGGGTTGAATAATGATATTCAACAGGCGATTCACAGTTTTAGTTTAGAGTCGCTAAAGCGCCAAGCTCTAAGATATGAGGCAAACAGTAAGGACGAGTTGATAAATGTGCAGATTGTCCCATTCAATGCTATGCAGACTTTAGCGCAAACTCCCAATAACCAAGGACAGTGGCAGATGAATAAGGTTAGAGGAAGATGAAGTTTGTGTCAGGATCGATTAGAACCCCATAGATCCAATTTACCACGATGATCATAGTTGTAGCCGCCCTTATTCAAACATTTAAGTCACATGTGGCAGTACAACCTAGAGGTAGTAGCCGTAGAGGAAGCAAAGGTAGGGGAGGCAAAGGCTTAGAGTACAATCCATAAACACTAGTAGTACGGATGGGCCAGCCCACATGGACAGGGCAAATTGTACAAAGACAACCATTCACCTGTTATCAGTGTGGGTAGATTGGGCACAAGAAATTAGAGTGTTCTACCCTATCAGCGCAGCTAATGGTCGAGCATGGATATAGAGAGAAAGCCTAGGCAGTCACTCAGCCTGATCTGGAAGCTAACAAGACTTTGGTAAAAGGTGCCATCTCTATTTTAGATTCCACTTTATATGTGTTTATTGATGTCTGTTCTACCTTATCGAACCTGCTGTTGATAGATTAAAACTTAAACCAGTTAGGGCATCCACTTGGCTTGTATTAAGTACTACCATTGGGGAGCGTATTTGCCCCAATATGATTTGTGAGCATTGTTGATGTGTGTCGGTGACCTAGAGATGATGGTAGATATGTGGGTATTAGAATTTTTGGAGTTTGATGCCATTCTAGGCATAGATTGGCTAGCTGCTTATCATGCTTTTGTTGATTGTTATGCTAAGTGTGCAGTTTTTAAGATCCCGAATCAGCTTGTAATGGTGTTCTAGGGTCGAGGTTCAGATAAACCTAGTACCTAAGACAGATTAGCGACACTAGAGGAGATGTGTGCCTTAGTGAGTGTGGTTGCTGCAGATACTGGTGAACCTTCGAAGTCAAGATTTGGGGATATTCTTGTGGAATGTCAATTCCCCAAAGTGTTCCCTGATGATATATTCAATTGGCCTCCTAAGCGAGAGATCGATATTGTCATTGAGTTGGTTTTGGGGACTAAGCCAATCTCAATAGTTCCTTACCGTATGGTACCTAAGGAGTTATAGGAGTTAAAGGTTCAGCTAGAAGAATTACTAGGCAAAGGTTTTATTTGACCTAGCATATTATGCTGGGGAACTCCTGTGTTGTTTGTAAGAAAGAAAGATGAAACTCTTTGCTTGTGCATTAACTATAGACAGTTGAAAAGGTTGACTATAAAGAATAAATACCCTCTTCCTCAGATTGATGATTTGTTTGATCAGCTGAAGGGTGCTAATTTACCCTCGAAGATTGATTTTGAGGTCAGGGTACCACCAGCTACGTGTTAGGGAAGAGGATGTACCAAAGACAACTTTTTGAACTTGCTATGGGCATTATGAGTTCCTAGTTATGCCATTTGGCATAACGAATGCCCCAGTGATGTTCATGGACTTAACAGTGGGTGTTCAGGCTTTATCTTGATTAGTTTGTGATAATATTCATTGATGACATTCCGATCTACTCGAGGTCTAGAGAGGAGCATGCAGAACATCTTAGAGTAGTCTTACGGACTTTGAAGGAACACCATTTGTATGCAAAGGTGAGTAAGTAAGGCTTCTGGTTAACAACAGTCAAGTTTTTAGGTCATATGGTTGGAGCCGAGGGTATCTCTATTGATCTGGCCAAGGTCAAAGCAATTGTTGATTAGCCTAGACCTACCATAGTGACCAAGATTCATAGTTTACTGGGTTTAGCAGGTTACTATCGAAGATTTGTACAGAACTTCTCCCACATCACAGCACTGATGACTATGCTAAACCAGAAGAATGTACTTTTTCTATGGAATGATAACTGTGAGCATGCATTTCTGGAGCTTAAACGAAGGTTGGCAGTTGTGCCGGTTCTTATTTTGCCAGAACCAGGGAAAGAGTTGGTGATTTATGTTGATGCATCAGGATTAGGCCTTGGTTGTGTGCGGATGCAATATAAGAGGATAATAGCCTATGCTTTTAGACAGTTAAAAGTTCATGAGAAAAACTACCCTATCCATGATCTAGAACTAGCAACTATCATTTTTGTGCTTAAGAACTAGTGACATTATCTTTATGGTGAATGATTCACATTGTATTCAGATCACAAGAGCCTCAAGTATCTATTTTCTCAAAAGGATCTTAATATGAGGCAAAGGAGGTGGATGGAATTGCAAAAGGATTATGACTTTAGTATTGAATACCATCTTGAGAAGGCTAGTGTTGTGGCTGATGCACTTAGTAGGAAATGGGTTTAGACTGTTTGTATGGCTAGCCATGTGTTTCAAGAGTGAAGGATGAATGATTTTATAACAATGATGAATATTCACGAGACTTTTACCAAGACCAGAGTCAGCGCACAGATGAGAGCCCAGCTGATTCTGCTTGCTGATATCATGGAAGTGTAGCCTCGTGATGTTGATTATATGATGTTTTGGGAGGGGGCGAATGACACTTCTCGTGTGGAGTGGTTGATTGACATTGATGGTGCACTAAGCTTTAAGGGACAATTGTGGGTACCAGATAACCCTTGCCTGAGATAAGGTGTGCTAGCAGAGTTGCATCGCTTTAGATATATCGTTCACCTAGGCACCAATAAGATGTATTATGATGCTCAACATACTTATTAGTGGCTAGGGATGAAACAAGATATTGTAGTCTTTGTGCAAACATGTGACACATGCTAGCAGGTTAAAACTAATACCAAAGACCCAGTAGTTTATTATAGCCCTTGGGTATTCCGAGTGGAAATGGGAGCATATTACCATGGACTTTGTGATGGTATTACTTCGAACTCAGCGAAGACCTGATGCTATTGGGGTTATTGTGGACGGACTAACTAAGGCTGCTCATTTCCTCCCGATTCATACTAGAAACTCGGGTGAGAGGTTGGGTCGACTGTATATCTATGAGATTTTGAGATTACATGGAGTCTTAATGTCCATTGTGTTTGATAGAGATGCTCGATTTACATCCCATTTTTGGTAGAACTTGTACACTCAATTGGGGACTAGAGTAAACTTGAGCACAACCTTCTATCCACAAATTGATGGGTAGTCTAAGAAAGTGATTAAGATTTTGGAGGATAAGCTCCGAGCATGCATCTTTGATTTTGGCGATAGTTGTGAGGATCATTTGGCGTTGTGTGAATTTGCAAATAATAATAGCTACCAGGCGAATATCGACATGACATTGTTTGAGGTATTATATGGTCAACCTTGTCGATCGCTAGTTTGTTGGGCCGAGGTTTGTGACATAGCAGTTTTGGGCTCTACTTTTGTACAAGAGCAAAATGAAAAAATCTAGCAGATTCATCAGAATATGAAGGCAACTCAAGATTGATTGAAGAGTTATGCAGATAGCCAAAGGAAGATCCTTGAGTTCAATGTCAGTGATCATGTGTTACTTTAGATTTTCCCTTGAAAGGGGCAGACTCATTTTGGTACTTTAGGGAAAATCGCTCTTAGATGTATAAGACCTTTCGAGATCCTCGAGAGGATAGGTCCTGTTGCTCACCAATTGGCATTACCACCTTAGCTAGTGGGAGTACACAATGTGTTTCATGTGTCAATGTTGAGGAAGTACTACCCTAATCCCTCGCATATGATGGACTAAAGTTATGTTTAGTTGTGAGAGGATTGTATATATGATGAGGCTCTAGTAGCTTCATTGATCAAGCTGTGAAGAAACTACACAACAAGGAGATATCGATGATATGTGTATGTTGACAGTTTCATAGTGCCAAGCTGGGCACCTGGGAACGAGAAGATTATATGGCGAGCTATTTTGTTGAGATTAGAAGGGTTGCTTCTTGATTTTTGTTATTTTAGTAAATTTCGAGGATGAAAGTTATTTTAGGAGGGGGGACTGTAATGTATTTTTGAACATTAAGTCAACGAGTTTAACGTATATCAATTAATGAATTATAAATAAAAATACATGATTTTACGGGTATTGTATAATTTAATGTGTGTATTAAATAAAAATAAAAATAAAAAATAAATAATGATAATAATTATTTAGCGGGAGTTTAGTTAGAAAAAAAATGAAATGGTTTAATGAATCGATTAATTATTACATGCATCTATATATATATATATATATATATATATATATATATATATATAGAAAGAGAGAGAGAGAGCGAGAGAGAGATGTATATTTATATAAAATGAAAAAGATTTATATGATGATTGGGTTATATATATATATATATATATATATATATATATATATATATATATATATATATATATATATATATATATGAGATACATGGCACTCTACATAAATATAAAATTATAAATAAAAGAAATGACTAATAAACATAAACAACTTTTAAGCACATATAGGGAGAGAATAATTGACTATCATGATGGGCTTGGTTGGATAATGTTGCATTTTATGAAAAGAAATATATAAAGGATAATATGGATGACTCGTGAAGATAAGAGAGCTACTATTGTTGACATTTTGGCATTAATTGGTGTAACCCCCTGGCTTCAGGACTGCACTTCGCAAAATAAATTGATCACGTTGTCATTCCTTGAGGACTGGAATGTTATTTCTTTTCTCTTTTTTTCCTTGCTCACCGTTTTGCTATCTTTTCAAAATCATTAACACAAGATGCTAAATAAAATATGAGCATTCAAAACATCTTCACTAAAATTCATTGAAGTGACTTTTCAAAAAAAACTCAAAATCTAAGTACCAGATTAAATCTTTAAATACACGTATTTGGTAATAAACATACAAAAGACAATACAATTAGTGAAATGTTCAAAGTATTCAAAACACATTTTCAAATAGTTACATGAGGATATTAAAGTTCAAAACATTTCACTAGTTGAAACTAACCAAAAACAACCTCTAGTCTAAGTCAGATGGCAACCTCCTAGTGAGGTACCACTTGTCATGGTAAAGTAGTCTAGGTCACACATCATACTTTGTCTCCATGAGTACCTGAAAAAGAAAGTGGGGTGAGCTCGAAAGCCCAATAGATCATTTCTACACATTACATACATTATACATATCAAAATTTAAAACATTACAAACACTTTCACATATTAGGCATTTCAAATATTTAATTATTTTGTTGTAGTCTAAGACTAGAAGAGCCATCCTCGAGCACTCTCGGCATTCCCCTGTGGTCCTAAAAAGAGAACATCCAATGTCAATTTAACATCAATATGGTGCACCATGAATACCATCGAATCAATATGGTACGCTTTACTTACCATTGTAACCATAGTCTAAGAAAGAAGTGAAATCTGCAATAGAATACTAACTTCCAAAGACAAATCAGCCATCAAAAGCAGCTTACTTAGGCGGTGATACCTATGATGCCCCTTCAGTACCAGTGCAGTAGACGCTACAGGGTACTGAGACTCGCCCATCATACTGGTACGTGTGATTCTTAATGATCCTTTAATCTTATTTTAATTTTTCACAAATAAGTTCAGTCATTCCCAAACATCACACGACACAATAGAAATTTATTGAATTATGCATACAATTTAATAACAGTTTCCATAAACACTCATTATTATAAGAATGCAATTAGCATGGTAGTCAAATGAATTAATCATGCTATGTAATGCATTTCTTCTATTGATGCATGTCATGAAATAATCGTGCATGAAATGAAATAGTTCATCATTCATCACCCTATCATCCAAGCACACAAACAACTTCAATCAATTTCACGATAAAATTGTAACTAATCTAAAACTATTTAAATAAATGTTTTAAATTTTAAATCCATATAATGCGCATGAGCAAGGAAATCCCACACACCTTATATTGTAGATCCCTTGCGCCTCTTCAACGTATTTTCCTGCTTCTTGATTTTAAATCTGCAAATTGAAATCATAATAGTTAATTTCTAAAGTTCTCTTTTTCGATTAGTACTACTGAACTAAAATAATTCTAAGAATCTGATATTCCTAAAATTTTCTTAAGGATTAAATTCTAAAAATTTAGTTTTTCCAATTTCCTATTTTTCATCGACCTCAAAATAAATTTAGTATTAGATCTTAAAATCTCTAGAATTTCTCCAATAATCTTTTCTATCTGCCAAGAAAATAATTTATATTAAAACAAAGGTTCCAAAAATCTAAATCTAAACTAGAGTTCCCTAAAATTCCTATTTTCATATATTGAAAATTCTAAATCTCCAAATTTCATCCTTCGTATTCATATCTAGAAATTAATTTATTTTAATTATTACCAACTCAAGGTTTTAAGATTAAAAGAATTATATTTTTCTCAAAATATCATACTTCCATAAATTCTCAAAAAAATTAAATCTCTTATCTTAATCCTCCATAACTCCAAAATTTTCATTCATTTTCCACATCAATTTAATAAAATCACAAAACAGTATAGAAAACATTTATAAATAAAATATGATTATCACTACCAAATCCTTTGATAAAGAGGTTCCAAAATCCCCATTTTCACATACGGATGATTTCTAACTCACGAAAGATGTTCTTTGCATCCATCCAACTCAATTAAATCAATTTAAGCTAACTATAACATAAGATTCAAGAATTCAAAACTTCAATACCTCTTTGCTATCATGTTCCCCTTTCGTTCGCCATCGTAGCAAGATTTTTTTTTATGCCCTAATTTGGTGCAAATCCTAATATCCACATTCAATCTCTCAACTTCAACAATGGAACTACAAAATCTTTCAATTAGAAGGGAGATTAAAGCTCACCAAAATTCTATGATGTTGCTACATGTCAAAACCCCATCATAGCGTGTTCATCGCGAATCTAGTTTTGGGAACAAGGCAAAATGGTTTGAATGAGTTTAGAATGTCTCAAATCTTAACTGAAAAAGGTTAAAATGAATTTGGAATGGTCTCATGCAAGTTAAGATGATGCCCTAATAGTTGCTTGCATTGGACGTGAACTAGATTTGATTCTTTGCGTTTCCTCTTCTTTGTGCCCCAAATCGCACCAGATCGCAATTCATGTTCGGTGCTCTTTCTTCTTCACGGACCAGCAACAACATTTTGTTCTTTGTGCAATTCACAACCCAACAACTGTATCTTCTTGTTTCCTTGTTCATTCACCCAAGTCACAGCAACAACAACAACGTTCTGCTTTCTCTGCAAGCAAACACCATACACAGCTTCTATTATCTGTTCTTCTTCCTTGGTCTTCATTCCTACGCACAGTAGCAACGCACTACTGCAACTCTTCTTGTCCAAATGCACTAGATTTATAGCACACACACCCAACAACAAATCTTCATCATTTTTGTCTCTTTCATTGTGCCCTAGAATGCACAAGACATCAGCTTCTTTTTCTTCATCACGGACTGCACCAGCCATTCCTCCTCTTCTTCATTTCAGTCCAAACTAGCAACAAAGCTGGGCCCTTTTTCTTTACACAATCGTCTTCAGCTCACTCACCTTGCCCTGTTCTTTATGCTCAAATCGCACTCCTCATTCATTCTTCTTTGTTTGCAGTTTACATCACATTCGAACGCAAAAACACAACTTCATTCTTTTCCTTCACGCTCAAATCGCACAACTGCGATTCCTCTTCTTCTTCGTCACGACATTCTTTCCTCTTCTTCAACGCGCAAATCACAAAATTCAACTCAAAATCTGGATTCTTCTTCTTCATTTCAATCCCAGTGCTGCCCATTCTGGTTTTTCTCCCTCTTTCCTGAAATTTCTAGTTCTTTTTTTTCCAGTTCCTACTCGCCCAAAATTGAAAACACAACAAGCCCACCTTTTTATTTATTTCTTTATTTTCTTTCCACACATCTTGGGCCTTCGTACCCATGCAAGCCTCATATATTTATTATTAATTTTTATTTTTCTACAAAAATCATAATAAACATCAAAATATTTATTTCACACATCTATATAGTTATAAAACAAGGTTTTATCATTTTATTTTATTTTTATTTATTTATTATCAAATTATTTCATAATTCCATTGTTTATGTGTTTGCATTGAAAAATTATGGGTTATTAAAATTGGCATGGGACTTGCCCTAGAAATTCTCAATATAAACTCATGCTCCCATTTGATTTTTGCTCACATCTCATTTCTTCACTCAACTTGCCAGCCGAGAAAGAGAGAAAAAAAAGAGGAGAAAAAAAAGAAAAAGAAGAAAGAAAAAAAAAGAAGGAAAAGAGAAGAAAATGAAACAAAAGAGGAAAATAAAAGTTACAAGTTTCTTGAGAATCCGACGTTTTGGGTAAAATATTTTTATCTCTTTTCAATTCAGAATTGTTATGAAAGTTATGAAATTTACTTTTTCTAGTGAAATTTTCATAAAATGCGTTAGTTTATTGTGTGAGACAAAACTAGAGTGTAATCTCACTAGGTGTAAAACTACACAATTTGTGTGTGTGTGTATATATATATATCATTGTGTTCAGATCAACGAGTATAATATGAATATGTACTTTATTTGTACCCATGTAGGCTCTAAAAATTTATGTGGTAGTTGAAATTTGACACATAAGGGCTATTAGCACTAAAATTTTAGTTGGTGAGTACTAAAATATTCAAAATAAAATTTCGAACTCAATGACACTAAAGATAGGATTTTTGGAGATCAATAGGTATATTTAATTTGCATTTATGCAATTGGCGATATCACCTATTAGCACTAAAATTTTAGTTGGTGGGTACTGAAATATTTAAAATAAAATTTCGAACTCAATGACACTAAAAATATGATTTTTGGAGATCAATAGGTATATTTAATTTGCATTAATGCAATTGGCAAAATAATATATATATATATGTATATATGTATGTATGTATGTATGTATGTATAAAATGTTGTATAGCATTATGAATTACTTTACATGAAACAAATGTGTAACATAAGAAATAATTATTTTTTCTATTTATTGTATATTACAACATATTTGTGAAGAGTTACATAGTTTATAGCAAAAGTGAAACATGTGTTAACAGTGTAAGCTTTTAGTATTTGGCTCGATATTGGGATACGTGACCAAAAACCAAGAGAACATCAGAAATCAATTTAGTTTGTGAGTAGTCATTTTATTCTACTTATAGTTGTTGCATTACTATGTGCTACATGCATTGCATATTGCATTGAGATAGGAATGATCTTCAAATGTGCTGACCTGACCTCAAGATGAGAAGTTCCAAGGTGCGAACATTGGATCATGATAATCCTGATATGCAATATGAATATTCAGATGTGCTGACCTGGCCTCAGGATGAGAGGTTCCAAGGTGCGGACATTAGATCTTAATAGTGCTGAAATAGAGCTGATTTACGAATCTTTAGATGTGCCAATCTGACCTAATGATGAGAGGTTTCGAGGTGTGGACACTGAATCGTGATAGCTCTGAGGTGTAAGACTGATTGATGGATCTTTAAATATGTTGACTTGGCCTAATGACAAGAGGTTCCGAGGTGCAGACATTGGATCGTAATAGTCTGAGATAGAGTGGTGTATGGCACACTCTATTGGTTCACGGGTGGCGACTGTACCACATGGTTGATGGGCCACGATTGTTGATTGATATCATAGTATGGCCTAGACAATGGTCACGTTTGTTGGAAATGGTAGTATGATAAAAGGATCATTAAAAAGAAAGAAGGGTGCAGAGTTTAGATAATTGACCCTTGAACCATAATATATTAAGCTGTTGCATTTTTATATGTTGATGATTGTGCATGCTATTTGTTGTTGCATTTATTTTATTGAATAATTGTGATGTTGTTGTTGCATTGCATGTAGAGTGCTAGACTTATGTAGATATATCTTTCGCTACTCACTGGGCTTAAGTGGATATTGAGCTCACTACTCTTACTATTTCAAGTTTGTCTGGTGTGGATAAGGGGGAAAGGCATGTTGTACGTGTGATCTTTTCCAGCCTATCCCTAGTAGGTAGTTTTGTTATTTTTCTATTTTGGTATTTCAAATTAATATGTACAAGTTTAAAAAAAAATGTAAAGTTGAACTAGACTCTATATTGTAATCAATGTTAAAGACTTCCTCTATTGTTATATTATTCTACTTAACTTGGTATTGTTGCACTCTGAATACTATAAATGTTTTGATGGTAAGGATTAATAGTAGTCGGCAAGTTTAATTGAGGAGTAGACTTGTCCAACTATTGTGCTAGTTGGGCTGCCCGTATAAGATTTCAAAATGGGGTCCTGACAAAGCCATACGATAATGTTTTGGTTGTCATAAAGGACAAGGATGTTTTGTTGTTTGCTAATGAAACTGATAAATTTTTTGACAAGAGCAAAGTTCTTTTTCAAAATGTCAAGATGGTTAGTAGAAAATTGTGGACATTTGCCTTCACTAAACTAGTATTCCCTTGGCTTATCTCTTCTATTCTCATGTCCAAGTACTACATTATTATTGTATTTGATATTAGTTCATCTATTCACGGGGAGATTCAGGTCTCTTCCTAGACTCTTAGGAGTGGTTGGGCAGTTGATGTCGAGGGGAGCAAAACTCCTTGTCTTTTAATATTAATCTACTTTTAAGGCCCTCATTCAATTTCCCAAGCAACATTTGAGTGTTTTGGTTGATGCTTGACATCGAGTATGGCAATTTCTACAACAAGTGTTTCATTCTTTTCTCGTGATTTCAATCATGTTTATGCCAAAAAGGGAGAGTGTTTTGCGTAATTACATAGTTAGTTGTCAACTATAGCTACAAACAACTAGTTGTAATTGTCTATGGTAACTATCTTCTTAATGTTGGTTGCCTTATTTTTATTGCATACACTTCTACATAACTTTTGGTTAGTCTTGGATTATTATGGGTACTATTATAGTTGGTGTATTTGAACTCGAATATTGATGAATGGATGTTCTTGTTTTGGTTTATGGTTGATACACTATATGGCTATTGTTTGGTTAGTAGATGATGTTGCAGATACACTTTATAAATGAGCATAATTGTTTCTTATTCCTTTCTAGTTGTTTTATTAGAGTGATGGCCAACATGCTTTCATTTTCCTGGTGATAGTGAAATAGTTGTCCTTCTTGAGCAAATGGTGCTAAATTAGATCTAGGTTTTATTTGCTTTTTTTGTAATAAATAATGTCAAAGGGGGAGATTGTTGGGTCAATTATACTTGACAAATGTTTGTGAGAGTTAAAACTTAATTTGAATGAATTACGACTTAGTAAAGTTGTTATCTTCTAGGAAGTATAGTTATGGAGTTTGATATTACCAAGATTCTAAGGATGTATCTCAGGTAGTTGTTGGCAAGATAAACTTTGAAAAGTTTTATCGCTATAAGGAGCCTTGCTTTTAGGTATATCAATTGTGATATGAGTTATAACTCACAGTTCCTAGTCATCATTTTGCAATTCCACAACAACTACATGAATGATTTTCAAGAAGATATATGTGAAGTTTATTTTGATTACAAGTCCTCTTCATAGTGAATCCATCTCCTTAAAGAGCATACATGCATCATTGTTGAAGAGGGTTCAAAGAAGAGTTGTGTGCTTTGTTTCAATCAATCTATTTCATGTATGTTTCTAATGGTGTGGAATCAGTCTGTGCTTGATTGTAGACAAAGGAAGTTCAACTTTATTGGATTCTTATGAGGGATCTTGTTAGTGTTCCATTGTGATGCTTCATAATTATAGTGGCATCAATTACTTTGAATTGTGTAAGTCCATCTCTAATTGTATTGATTTGATCATTTGATAATAGAAATTTACACCTATATGGCCTTGTAGAGAGAGGCATTTTGTTGAAATGCTAAACAATTTGTGCATGTCTTATTTGTTTTATTTTTTGTTATTACTCATTATATATATATATATATACGTGTGTGTGTGTGTGTGTGTGTGTGTGTGTGTGTGTGTGTATGTGTGTCTGTGTGTAATCAGCGTACATAACTAACTGTCATATAGTAACATGCCGAATATATATATTTTTAAAAAACAATACTTAAAAAAGCACATCTTATTGTTACACTTTTAAAAATTATTGAAAGTTCTCAAATTATACGATTAATATATAAAAGAGGCATATTTTCATATTAAAATCATGACTATGTTATAAATAATTATATTGAATGCCTTTATAACCCCATAAACATTTAGAATTCTATAACTTCGAAATCCCATAATGTCCAAATTAATGAAATTATTTCAATATTTTTAATTATATTCATTATGGTTTATATAACGCCCCATTCCAAAAATGTATATAAAGATGTCTTGTATATCATAAAGATCATCAACAAAGAAAACAATTTTCTCTTGAAATTATCTCTTCTTCTTTAATGTTCTTGACTAATTCTTCTTCTTCTCTTCAGGTTTTCTTGCATTTTTTAGTTATAAAATGTTACTACCATGACTGTTCTTCCTTAGAAATCTTGAAGATCAAAAAAAAAAAAAAAGAAATCATTGAAGGTAAAAGCCTAAAGGTATATTTTAATTTATGAGATTAATTTTTATATTATTATTTGACTAGTGCATATTTTTTGTATATATTTATGATCATTTATATATAACATGATTTAATATGAATTATATTTAATGCCGCTGACAAAGAAAGTATGTTCTTTAGTTGCATCTCGTATGATTTTTTACATTAAAAATCAAATGTCAAAATGTGACAAATATATAATTTATTAATATATATTATTAATTTTTTATGCTCTAATATTGATTTTTATAATTCAAATAGTACTATAAGTTCGTATTGATAATAGCTAACTTTTATCTCGAGTAAAGTTAAACATCGAAAAAGATATGAGTTATCCCATCCTAAGAGGCTAGTTATTTCAGAAAACTTTCTCCCCCCGCTTTTTCTTGAAGGTTGTCATACTAACTTATACAAGTAGTATATTTTAGAAAGAAAAATCAAGATGTGAACATCTAAGTTTAAAGTTTCATCTTTTATTGGCTAATTTGATGATATTTAACTTAGATTTGAAAATAAAATATTACTCTTGATGTTACTGACTAATCATGCAGATATTATTTCTTCTTACCATTCTATTGTAAGTATATATGCATGCTTATTTATAAATCATATATATAAGTTAAAAGTATAGATGTTTTATATAAAAAGGTAGACATATAGCTATCTTATTAATGTTATGAAAAAGGAATGATCCTTATAAATATAAGTATTAAATTACTTACTTTGGTGCATGAACAAAATAAAAATTATTTTCTTAAAGAAAAAAATTATGTCTAAGTTGTATTGTACATTTTGTAAAGTGAATGTTGAATTTGTTAATAGTTATTGATATGAACACATATATAATTACGATAATATTCAAGAAAAAATATGATAGTGTTCAAGGCAAAAATAATCTTCAATACCATGGTGATCATAGTTTTTATATAATAGTGTCATGCTATAAGGCACAAAGAGAATAAAAAAATTGGATGTGATTATTCTTCTAAATTAAAAAAAACACAAATTTGAGGAGATTATTTATCGAAAATAAAAAGTATCTTGTTAATTTTGATTATTTAATTTTTTTTAGTATTAAACTTGTTTAGCTTGTTATAAATTTCTTGTTAATATTTCAAGTTACATGAGAAAAGCATGCAAAGTGACAAAAATATTCTTTTTATATATTTTGATTCATGTGATTAAAAGAAAACTTTGTGAAGTAAATATTTATAACTTGAAGCCATACAAAACAAAAGGGATTCAGTGAAAATCTTATGATTTTTATTTACTTAAAATTAAAAAATATTATGGTTGGTTGCTCTTGACGATGCAGTATCAATTAGATGCAAAACTATTATAATATCTGATTTGATACATTAAAATTACAAGACTCGAGAAAAAAAAATCTCATAGCCTAGAGCTATATGATGGGAATAATATTTCAAAGCTTAAAGCTATTGAAAATAATATTTTGATTATTGTTAGAAGCCTTGTGAGCAAAATTTTCTAGCATAAAGTTATTAAAAAAATGTGATACAAGACTCAAGAAAAAAATCTCATAACCTGAAGCTATATGATTGAAATAATATTTTATAGTTTAAAGCTATTGAAAAATAATATTTTGATTATTGGCAAGAAGCCTTGTGAGCAAAGTTTTCTAGCATGTTATTGACAAAACATGTTATACCAAAAGTTATGTACATTGAAATTTATAAATAGCTAAAAGCTGTGAAATATCTTAAAATGTTGAAGTTATAATGTTTTATATACAACTAGATAGTTTTGTCGAAAAATCGTACATGTAATTGTTGATTTATAAATTAGCCTGTAGTTAATTAATAGTTGGTTCTATGATATAGAGTATCTCTAAAACTTTTATTTTTACCATTTGTTTTTAAGTGGAGAACATACGATTATCAATCAATATCAACTTTGATACCAACATTTTATTTTATTGTTGATGTCTTTATTCTACATTTATTTGTTGTTTCAAATTAATAAATATTTCATGAGAAATACTATTTAGAGATTTATCATGATTAAGTTTGCTTATAAAATTTCAATATAACCTGATCAATTAAACTTGAAGTTTATTTGGATCATATGATTAATCACGTAATATTTAAATGTTAAAGTGTCATAAATAATATTTATATTGAAAAAAATATTATTCGATGTTGATAACTGTTAATATTACCACAAAATGAAATAATGGCATTATTACAACATATACAATTAGAAATTATGAAGTGTTTGCATTATGTGTCAAATAAATTGATATTGGTTAGATCCATATAGTATCATCATATGATCAATTAGTGCCTCAATAAAAATATGTTGAGATTGAGAAAATTATTGATAGCTTTTGAAGAGCAACTCATATGGAACAATCTATATTTTGGATATTGAGTCAATTAGTTTGACATATATTTTCATGTATAAATTAATAGATTATAAATGAAAATACATGAGTTTAAGACGTTTGCATAAAATTAATAAGTTGTGTTAAATAATAATAATAATAATAAATATTAATAATGGGGAACTTGGTTAGAAAAAAATGATGGTGATGAATGAAATGGAATTATGTGACATGAAATGACTTAAGTAAATTGTTATATATATATATATATATATATATATATATATATATATGTATGAATGTATGTATGTATGTATGTATAAGAAAAACGGGAGAAGTTATCTCATTTAAATTGGTTTTACTGTGAATATGGTGGGAACCACCCCTAATTGAAATCTATATAAAGGGACTTCTCCTATAATACCCCAAATTTTTTAAATGCATACACATCGAAAATGATTTTTTTTAAAAAACATTATGAAAAAAATGTAAAAATGTTTGAAAATATGTTTCAAATGTTTATTATATGATATTTTATGAAAATAAAATAAATTAGAATCTCGGATAGTGGGAAAAAACTCAGGAAAACATTAAAAAAAGTCACACTAGTGACTGCAGTCACTGAAGTGCCAACCGCGGTCATCGAAGGAAAATGAAGAAAAAAAAAAAAAGAGGTCACATAGGTGACCATGATCACTGAAGCGATGGTCGTGGTCATTGCACAATATTTAAAAATTTCAAACCCTAATTTCGTCATTTCACACGTAGATTTCTCCAAATCATCCATGAGTTTCACAGAAACGATCCAGAGCTAATCCAAGGAGGATCTGAAGGTCTAAGGTAGTATAATACCCCGAATTTTTTAAATTTTACTTATTATGAAATAAATTTAAAAATATTTGAAAACATGTTTTAAATGCTTATTACATGATATTTTATGAAAATAAAATAAATTAGAATGTCGGATAGTTGGCAAAAACTTGAAAAAACGTTCAAAAATAAGTTTTTGTACTGGCGACCTAGGTTATTGGCAACCGTGGTCATTGGCGACCGAGGTCATTGGCAGCCGCGATCATCAGAGGAAAAACTCCAAAAAGGGAAAAATCCAGTGACTGTGGTCAATAAAGTGCCTATAGCGGTAATTACGTGATATTTACAAATTTTCAAGTCTTAATTTCGTCATTTCATGCACAAATTTTCCCAAATCACCCTATAGCTTCAGAGAGACAATCCAAAGCTGATCCAAAGAGTATCTAAAAGAATTGAGGTAGGAATCCTAACCTCTTAATCATTTTAATTTAAGATCAGTGTATTTATTTAGAAAATTATACAGATTTAGTATGAGAAACTAAGGATTTGAGGTGACACATAAAGCGATCCTAAATTAAATAAGCTCAGATCGTCCTTCTAAACTAAGAGTTTATTAATTTAGAACTGAATTTCAGAACTTTTAACTGTTCATTTGCAGTTTTTGACGGTTCTAGATGAATTTCACCTATTAGGAGGGTTTCGGGAGGTGCAATTCCTTGGATAGGTAATAAAACTCAATATACTTATCCGTTGAAGTAGTAGTCAATTTTAAATATGTTATATTCTTAATTTGGAAGAAAATGAATATAGTTTCGCATGTTATAGCAAAAAAAGGAAATATGGATTTTTAACTTTTTTGACTAAATGTTGAAATTTATATTTTCATATTTAGGACCTTGAGCGTTGATCTTCGCGAGTAGGCACAAGGGTCATCTAACATATATAGGTGGGTGGGATTCTCTTGCTCACTAGTATTATTTAGATTTTAAGTTCAAAGCATAATGTTTGTGTAGCTTAAACCGCTAGATGCATGCTAAGACTGATATGATTTTTGGATGACATGATTGCTGATTGTGCATAATGTCTGGTTAACTGCTTTATTATCATGGTTTGAATAATTATCATGTTGGCATGATCATTGAAGGAATGCTTTATGATTTACATTACATAGCATGATGATGTGGTATGGAATTAAAAACGATTGAAACTAAAGAAGATTAATGAAATAATAAAAATCCACGTAATGGGGCAATGGTGGCATCTATTGACGATTCGTGGACGTGGCCATATTTGCCGCACGACTCCTTTGAGATCCCATATTTGGTATTCTTAATGAAACCTCCTACAAAGGCTAAGAGTTCCTCAGATGGGTGAACAGTGAACGTATGTCATTGCACTTGTTCTTGGATGTTATAACTGGTCGAGAACGGTATTGTGGCTCGAGATGGTACTGACTAGAATCGATTTTGTGTCACAGAAGGACACTGGGAGTATAACTCTTTCGGTCTTAGAGTACAACAAAACAATTGAATGTTTGAAATTATTAATGTAATGAAAGTGTGTGCGTGTTTCAGATTTTGGTTTATATAATGCTAGTGATGTGTAGGGAAGGTTCACTGGACTTTCAAGCTAACCCCACTTTCTTTTACAAGTATTCGTAGAGGTGGAGTACACTTGTTGACTGGTTGATCAGGAGTTGGTAAGTGACCTCACAGGGAGGTTACTGTTGGACTTGTATTTCTATTTTTGTCTCTTTTTCACAGATCTCATATTAATTTTGAACAGGGCATGCAGTTATTTATTGTCTTATGTAATTGTTTTATATTTTAAAATGTTGTTTGGAACTTTGGCTTTGCGAGCTTATTTTAGATAGTAAATTTTGAAGTGTATTTTGAGATGATGCTTTCAGAGGTAAATGACATGCATATGTTCAGTTATACTTGAACCCTATGGTATGGGTTGTTGATTTTGATGGATTCTGCTGTAGTAATTTGTTTTCATTATATGTATTGACTGTGAAAAATTCAGTGAAATGTTTGAAATTATTTTTCTGAGGTATGAAATTTGCTTACATGCATAGTTGATTTACTATCAAGATTATTATGTTTTCTCATTTAATGAAATTGAGAATGGATTTAGAGAGTTGAAAAAAAGATTGATGACCCTAGGTTCCTAGTGGATCAGACCCTTGAAAATTTGTAACATCCCGCACGACATCTAAACCGAAGGGAGCACTTATTTATGTGCTAGGCCCAATGTGACACATGCAGGAGGACTTGAGTTTTGATTCGTGGGCCTATGGTGTCACAGAGTGGTATCAGAGCTCAATCAGTAGTTCACTTGGCTCATGATTTGTCAGAGCTTAGTTAGTAGCTCTCTGGGACAAGAGTTTAGTTCGATGGAGTATTCTGGACTTGGTTTTTCACTAGAAAATTTCATAGGATTTGGTTTTCACTGGAAATGGAATTTTACTTGTTTTGATTTTTGAAAAAGTCAACAAAAATGATTAGTAGTCATGGGAAAGTGACTAGATTGCTAGAAGTTTAGAAAAGACTTAGGTGATACCAATGTGCTTAAGTACCAGTCGTAGGTGGACAAAAGTATGAGTAGTAGCTAGGTAGTTGAAACCTTTGCTCCCTACTAATGATGCATTATATTGGAATCGTTTGAGACTCGGGACCAATGGTATCATATAAAATAGGAAAGTTGCCAAGTGTTGAGACACTAGGTCTAGTTAGACCGGGTGTTGCTTGGGAGGCACAGTGGATTTGAATAAAAGTTCTTAAAACATAAGATAGAGATTGACAATGTGATTACGTACACTTGTACTGGTTAGGACTCGATTCAGGAGGATCCTATATTTTCTAACTTCTATGTAGTATGAGATGCATAGAGCTTTATAGGTATGGAGGGATCCTGGATTCGAAGAATGATGGACCACATATGGTGACTAATCGACTCTTGGGCAGAACTTGTACGCACTGTATTCTACTAGTATGGGATGGTCGCATATGGTGGGTCTTACGTCAGCCTTAGTGAGCAAGACACTTGAGAAATTGTAATGGGTGATGAACGGACTCTTTGGAAGAACTTGCACGCACTATATTCTACTGGTATGGGATGGTCACGTATGGTAGGTCTTGAGTCATTTTTAAAGACCAAGATTTGGCAAAAATATACTAGCCGTAATGGAACATGGATTCCATTATGTCAATGTGCATTGTTTGCTTGTTTGTAGTACATGTAGTATGATTATTTTGAATATTGCTACACCAATTCCTATACCCAAACATAAACAAATTGTTGTTGACTTAGAATCATAAACCCCTAGGCCATTGAGGCATACCAAAAACCTAGAAATTTGAATTGAGTCACAATAGCACGCCGAAGAGATAGTTATAGGTGGGTTTATGTTACTTGGTATTATCACAAGTCACAGTGTCCAACAATTTGAGGAAAAGGGTTTGAAACTAAGATGGAAGTGGAAATAAAGTTTACATTATGTTTAGTTATTGAAATTTCTGGGTCCTTATGATTAATATATTGGATACTAAAAATTAGTTTTTAGACTTGTAGAGGATGCGGAGAGGACATGGTAGAGGGAGACCCAAAGGAGGTAGAGGCTGAAGTGAAGCTAATATAGAGCCGAAGCCTAGTGATGAGGGTATGTCTGTGGCAGTAGCACCAATTGTGATTGCTTTGACACCAAAGGCTATTACAGAGATGATGCAGAGGGTAGTGGAGCAGGCTATTAGGACCCTGCAGCCATTAACATCTACATAGCTGCAAGCACTAGTATAGCTATAGGTGTAACCATAGTTGCCGATAGAGCCAATGGCACAGGCTCAGCCTTAGGCACATCAACGGTCTGCATCCATGGAGGTAGTACCACAAAGTTGATCAGCCAGTTTTGACAGGAAGTAGAATGATCTTTTGGTAGAGTTCCAGAAACTGTGTCCCAGTACATTCGATGGGACTAGTGATTACATGCTAGCAAACAAGTAGCTCCCTAATGATGAATAAGCACCTAGACGCTATGGGGGCAGCTGGGCCTAGGAGATTGGCACTTGCTGTGCATCAGTTGGTAGGACCAACCTACTATTGGTGGGAGATGATTGTAGCCGATCCCACCATTGATCAGTCAACTATGTCATAGGAGGACTTTAAGATTTGGCTTTAAACTAAGTATTTTCCACAACGAGACATAAGCAGATGCAGTCAGAGCTGGTTAGACTAACATAGAGAGGCATGACTATTACAGGGTATGAGTAGAAGGTTCACTAAGCTATGTAGATTTGCTCCTACTTTGTTCGCAGATGAGCAGTTTAAGGTAGACCATTTTATTGAGGGACTGAGAGTTGAGATCCGAAAGATAGTAACACCATTTAAGATGACAACTTTATTAGATGCAGTGGAGAAAGTGCAGATGTTCAAGAGGGATCTGGAGTTTGAACAGACATGAAGGGGTAGGAAGAGGACCAGATCAGACCAGCCTGCAGGACCTTAACACGTGATGCCGAGTGGTCAGGAGGCACATAGAGCACCTCAGGCTTAGAGGTCGACACAAACTAGGGATAGATGGCAGATACAACTTCCTCTTCCCGACCAGCTTGTTGATGCATAGAGAGAGGAAGCGAAAAAAAAAGGGCATGTGTTTTCTATGCCATTAGTAGGAACATGTTGCTCAATATTATCCTATTAGAGCAGTGACTCTTGCACCTCATCCACAGCCACAGACCTGAGCCCAGATAGCTCTCATACAACTGAGACCATAGCTACAACAACAAACTTAGGCTTGCTTGTACGCAGCCGACAACCAGATAGATACCACCTCAGCGGTGGAAGGTATGTTTTTGTTGTTTGGCATTGCTGCACAAGTGTTATTTGATTCCAATGCTACTATATCTTTTATCTCTGAGGATATTGAATAATTTATAGTTGGTGATAAGCCCTTTGGCTAAGTTTTTGGATGTGGCTATGCCAATTGGCGATACTATGAGTTTGAAGAAGTTATGTAGATGCGAACTCACATTCGAAGATCAACTAATTCAATAGATCTCTGCATGCTACATTTTGGTGGCTATGATTGATATTAGGGATGGACTAGTTGACTCAGTATCAAGCATATATTGATTGCCAAAGATGGAGAGTTATTGTCAGGTTGCCATCTGGTGAGTTGCTCAGCATTGATGGGAATGTTCAGAGGTTACCGAGGAGTCCTATTTTAGCTCTCTTATATGCTATCAAGCAGAAAGAGGAATTCAGCCAGCTATTAGTGGAGGAGGATGCAGATGGGACTAAGGAGGTTCAGGGGATACATGTGGTATGTGAATATATTAATGTGTTCCTTGATGATTTGCTTGGACTTCCACCACACAAGTAGATCGAGTTTAAGATTGAGTTGCATCTTGGTACCAATCCTATAGCTATTCCACCATACAGAATGACACAAGTGGAGCTGATAGAGCTAAAGACATAGTTAGACGAGCTTCTAGCGAAGGGTTTTATCAGATATAGTGATTTGCCCTAGCGAGCTCCAGTCCTATTTGTTATAAAAAAAATGGATTCATGAGGTTGTGTATCGATTATCAGAAGCTGAGTCATGTTACAATCAAGAACAAGTATCCATTGTCGATCGATCTGATGTTGGGGTACCGCTAGTTGAGGATCTAAGAGTTTGATATACAAAAGATAGCCTTCAAGATGCAATATGGTTACTTTGAGTTTACAGTGATGCCTTTTGGGGTGACCAATGCTTCAGCCGCATTCATGGATCTCATGAAAAATGTCTTCAGCTAGTTCTTAGATCAGTTTGTCATAGATTTTGTGGATGACATTCTGATATATCCCCATATAGATGCTGAGCACGAACAATACTTGCATTTGGTCTTGGAGATTTTGAAAAAGAACCAGTTATATGCCAAGTTTAGCAAGTGCGAATTTTGGATGAAAAAGGTCAAGTTTCTTGGCCATGTAGTCTCAACTGAGGGGATAGCAGTGGACCTAGAGAAAGTATAGGCAGTATCCGACTAGAAGTAACCCACCACAGTTACAGAGATTAGGAGTTTTCTTGGGTTAGCTGGATACTACTGTCGGTTTATTAAAGATTTCTCTAAGATAGCGGGTCCAATGACAAAGTTGACTAGGAAAGGAGAGAAGTTCATTTGAATTGTTGATTACAACACCAGTTCTGATCAGACCTACCCATGGTGTGAAGTGCAACCTGTGCACAAAAACATCACTCAGTGAATTGGGTGCAGCACTTAAGCTTTGGAGGCATTATCTTTATGGTGAGAACCTTGATTTATATTTAGACCATAAGAGCCTCAAATACATTTATACTCAGAAGGAACTGAATCTTCGCCAGAAGAGATGGTTAGAGTTCCTAAATGATTATGACTTTTAGCTGTAGTATCATCCAGGCAAGGTGAATGTGGTTGCTGATGCGCTTAACAGAAAATCTAGTCGTAGGGATGAGGAGATTGCATAGATGTATCAGTTGATTAGTCAGTACAATCTGAGTATAGACACAGATGAGAGATAGACCTATTTGTATGCAGTGACTTGCTAACCAGACATTTTACGCTAGATTAGGGAGGAGCAGAATACTGGTAGATGGATTTTAGATGTTATTGAGGGCGTTAGACAGGGCAAGCGTATAGATTTTTGACTTGATTTAGATGGTGCATTGAAATTGGGGAATGAACTCTGTGTTTCTAGCTCTAGATAGGCGAAAGGAACCCTACTAGATGAAGCACACTAGACCAGATACATTATGGATTTAGGTGGGGATAAGATGTATTAGAATTTGAAGAAAACCTTTTGGTGGAGAGGGATGAAGCAAGACATTGCCCAATATGTCTCTCGGTGTTTGATTTGTCAGCAAGTGAAGGCCGAGCACAGGAAGCCATCAAGATTGTTACAGCCACTTCTGATACCAAAATGGAAGTGAGATAGTATCGCGATGGACTTCGTCAATAACCTATCGAGAAGTCTAAGAAGGAAATACACCGTATGGATCATCATGGATCGATTGATGAAGGTAGTGCACTTCCTACCTATTTGATCCATTGATATAGTGAGTAAACTAGGTGAGCTATATGTTCGAGAGATAGTGAGACTGCATGGAGTTCCCAGGACTATAGTGTCAGACAAAGATTTTAGATTTACGTCTCAGTTCTGGCAGAGCTTACAGAAAGAACTGGGAAGCAGACTCACAATAAGCACAAAATTTCACTCACAGACAGATGGACAATCAGAGAGGGTCATTTAGATACTTGAAGATATGCTTAGAGCATGTGCCATGGATTTCAGAGGTAATTGGAGCAAGCATCTACATTTAGCTGAGTTCGCATATAATAACAACTATCAGACAAGCATCAAGATGGCTCCATATGAGGCGCTCTACGATAGACCATGTAGATCACCATCTTGTTGGGCTGATTTTGAAGACCAGGTACTTACTGGACCCGAGTTGATTGAGGAAATGAATCTGCAAGTTAAGCAGATCTAGAAGAGGTTAGCTACAACAGAAAGCAGACTAAAGAACTATACTAGCAGGACGAGGAAACCCCTAGATATCCAAGCAGGTGATCGGGTTTTCTTGAAAATCAGCCCATAGAAGGGGATTTGACGGTTTGGAGTGAAAGGAAAGTTAGCACCTCGATATATCGGTCTGTTTTTTATTCTTAGACGGATTGGTGCATGTGCTTATGAGCTAGATTTGCCAAATAGAATGTCCTCAGTACATAATGTGTTTCAAGTTTCGAGGATGAAATTTCTTTTAAAAGGGGAGGTAAATTGTAATACCTAGAATTTTTCAAATGTGTATACATCGAAAAAAATTTTAATTATTATGAAATAAATTTAAAAATGTTTGAAAAATGTTTATTATATGGTATTTTATGAAAATAAAATAAATTGGAATGTCGAATAGTTGGAAAAAAACTCAAAAAAATGTTGAAAAATTATTTTTTGTACTGATGACTAGGCTATTGGCGATTGCAATCATCAGAGGAAAAAAATCCAAAGAAAACAAAAAATCTAATGATCACGGTCAATAAAGTGCCCACTGCGATAATTACGTGATATTTAAAAATTCTCAAGTCTTCATTTTGTCATTTCATGCACAGATTTCCCCAAATCACCTTAGAGCTTCAGTGAGACAATTCGAAGCTGATCCAAGGAGGATCTAAAGGTCTGAGGTAGGAATCCTAACCTCTCAATCATTTCAATTCAAGATCAGTGTATTCATTTAGAAAATTATACAAATTCAGTATTAGAAACTATGGATTTGAGGTGACATATAAAACGATCTTGAACCAAATAAGCTTAGATCTTCCTTCTAAACAAAGAGTTTATCGATTTAGAATTGAATTCTAGAAGTTTTAACTATACATTTTTTTATAGATAGAGAGGAATTTCACCTATGTGGAGGGTTTTGGAAGGTACAATTCCTTGGATAGGTAATAAAACTATATCTATCCTTAATTTGGAAGAAAATGAATATAGTTTCGTGTGTTGTTATGGCAAAAAGGGAAATCTAAATTTTTAACTCATTTGAGTAAGTGATGAAATTTATATTTTTAGATTTTGGACCTTGAGTGTTGATCTTCGCGAGTAGGTGCAAGGGTCATCTGACATATATAGGTGGGCGGGATTCTCTTGCTCACTAGTATTATGTAGATTTTAAGTTCAAAGCATGATGTTTGTGCAACTTAAGCCGTTAGATGCATGCTGGGATTGATATGATTTTTGGATGACATGATTGCTAATTGCACATAATGTTTGGTTAACTGTTTTATTATCATTATTTGAATAATTATCATGTTGGCATGATCATTGAAGGAATGTTTTATGATTTACATTACATAATATGATGATATGGTATGGAATGAAAAAGGATTGAAACTAAAGAAGTTCAATGAAATAATAAAAATCCACGTACTGGGGCGATGGTGGCATCTATTGACGACTCATGGACGTGGCCATATTTGCCGCACGACTCCTTCTAGTTCCCATCTTTGGTGTTCTTAACGAAGCCTCCTACGAAGGCTAAGGGTTCCTCAGATGGGTAAGCAGTGAACGTATGCCATTGCACCTGTTCTTGGATGTTGTGACAATTCGAAAATGGTATCATGGCTCAAGATCGTACTGACTAGGATCGATTTCATGTCACTGAGGGACACCAAGAGTATAACTCTTACAGTCTTAAAATACAACAAAATAATTGAATGTTTTAAAAGATTAATGTAATAAAAGTATGTGCGTGTTTTGGATTTTGGTTTATATAATGCTAGTGATGTGTAGTGAAGATCCATTGGGTTTTCAAGCTCACCCCACTTTCTTTTATAGGTACTCACAGAGGTGGAGTACACTTGTTGACCGATTGATCAGGAATTGGTAAGTGACCTCATTGGGAGGCCACTGTTGGACTTGTATTTCTATTTTTGTCTCTTTTTCACAGATCTTGTATATATTTTGAACAGGGCATGCAACCATTTATTGTTTTATATAACTATTTTATATTTTAAAATGTTGTTTGGAACTTTGGCTTTATGAGCCTATTTTAGATGGTACATTTTGAAGTGTATTTTGAGATGATGCCTTTCGAGGCAATTGACATGCATATGTTCAGCTATACTTAAACCCTACTGTATGTGTAATACCCACAAATTTTGGCGTTAAAATACTCGAAATTCGAAAAAAAAATTGAAATTTACTGTACTATTCAAATATACGGTTACTATGCACAAATACGGTCACTATTTTGTCGACAGACAAAATTGGATTTGGCGGGTTACTATAACCAGTACTGTAGCTACAGTAACAACTATTCATAACTGTACGGTTTCGTCTTTTTCTGCCAGAAAATTCTATATAAACCCCCCTCTCATTCTGAAAATTCATTTCGGCAAGAAAGAAAGAATTTTCTTGCTTACTCTCTTCTCTTCTCTTGTTCTTCAGCTGTTTTAGACAGCAAATATAGTAGTAGGAAGGGAAAAACCCCAGTTTCTGCATAGCAGTAGTGAAGATCTACTGTTGGGTGCCTCCTTTAAAGTAGTAGGAAGGTGGTTTTGATCAGAGCAGGTATAATCACTCTGCTCTAGCCTTTATTTAAGTTGGAGGTATTGCTGTTCATTTCAATACACATACATAGTTTACTGTTCATTTATACGGTACTGTTCACTGTTACTATTTGGCATTGTTCATTTATATGGTACTGTTCATACGGTACTTGTTAATTGCATAGCAGACTAATTATATTTTAGGTATTTTATGTATAATACGCATTAGTGTAATGAAAAATTTAGAGTATTTGCTTATGTTTAGTATAATATGCATTTAGAGCATTGCTACATCATTTTAGCATGATTTAATGTTATTTCTAACATTTTTATATGAATATAATGCCCGAGAAAGGTTTTCAATGTTTGTACAGGTTTAAGATGAACTGGAATAGGAATAAGAGCATGCGAGGAGTTGAAAATGGCCAAAAATGAGAAAAAGTCACTAATGATCGCGGTCGGCAACGCCGACCGTGGTAAACGGAACAAGGAGAATGAAGAAAAACAATACAACACTGTGGACCGTGGTCGGCGTTCCAGTGACCGCGGTCACCAGTGTGTGTTGATTGAACACCATTCTGTGGACCGCGGTCACTCATCTATAGACCGCGGTCACCAGAGATTTCATGTATTTGGGGTTGTGTTTTATTATTCTGTGGACCGCGGTCAGCACTTATGGACCGCGGTCGGTCGTCGTATTTCATTATTTTAGGGTTTTCTTTAGTGAAAAAAACTATAAATAGGTCATTGTAGTAAGGTCTAAAGAGGATGATTTGTTTTGGAGAACGAAGTTTTTTAGAGAATAACGGCCGACAAAGGAGAAAAGAGAGAAGACAAAGAAGAATTGAAGATCAAGGTCCAAGATTTGAGTATGTTTATTTGTGATCTTAATTCTTTGATGTGTGAACTCTTAATCATGTCAGGCTAGATTTATTTTAAGTCTAGGATGTAAATCTGGATTATAGAATCCTGATGTTCTTATTTTGATTAATCTATTTCTGAGGTTTTGTTTTATAATTTGGATTCTTAATGTTTTCTTTTTACTGGCCATAAAAGGGATGATTATAGAATGTTAATCTAACTCGGGAGAGAGGATTAACAATCAGAAAATCAAATTATAAACTTAGATCAATCAATTGACCGGGAGGTTGTTGATTGCCTAGGAGGTTGCACTTTATAATTGTGTTTAATGCATTAGACTATTTACTGTACGCTTCGGGAGAGGGTATTAGTGATTAGAATAATAGGTGTTAAGGCACTTCGGGAGAAGGCTTTGATAACTAGTGCTAGAACCTACAGAACAAAGGAATGTGATTAATTGAAATA
>JAJIYU010003238.1:0-27592 GCA_030144865.1 Tinospora cordifolia | reverse complement strand
TAAAACAAATTCAAGGGATAAATGATGATTTGGATGATATAAAATAAATAAATCAATCAATCAATCAAATTAGAAGATAATATTGATGATGTGTAGGATAATGCTTTATTTCATGAAAAGATAAATGATAAGATAATGTTGGATGAGTCATATGATAATTGGAAAAAATAATAATAATAAGATAAGATAAGATAATACTAATGAGGTGTAAAGTATATATATCATGATGATAATTATTATATATATGTGTGTGTGTGTGTGTGTGTGTGTGTGTGTGTGTGCTTAGTTGGAAAATAAAATGAATAACAAAAATGAATTAAAGAGGTGATTATCATGAATGACTTGGATAATGAAAGAAATAATTAATGAAATGTTCTTACATATTGAAATGCATTTGCAATATTTAAATGTGATTTAAATCAAAATGTGCACTGAATATCGAGGTCCGGGTGCGGGTTAGGGTATTGCATGTGGTAGAGCATTGAGAATGAGTGGTTGTCACATCCGAGGGTGCGGTCGGGCTAGGTATATTAATTAAGGCTCCCCTAGATTATTTAGTGACCACCTAGCACAAAGTACCCTAAGGGGGTTCTGTGGGCCCAGATTAGGGTCGTCACCTATACACCTAACTGTCGGGTTTCTCCCGCTTGAGTGGATTTATGTGTTTTTTTTTTGCATTAAAACTGGTTTCAAAATGGAAGGTGCACAACTGCATAGTAGATTTAGCATTCATTAACTGTTGCATTCATTCGCATTATTTTTATTGTGCATTCATACATTGCTTTTCTAGAATACTTGTTCTAAGTTATAGATTAGGTTACATTACTCACTAAGCTGTTGTGGACAAAATTGGCTCACTACTCTAATATTTCAGGTTCTTTTTCTGCAGATAAGGGGAAGAAGGTGGTCATTGCGTGAATCACACCTCATTTACTTCGGTAGGTTTCCTCACGTGATTTACTATTTTGAGAGTTAGTATAATGTATAGGAAGTGAGAAAAATATTTTAGACGTTTTGACTTAGGCATTCCGCTACTGCTACATTTAGGACAGTATATATATAATTAACTTTTGTATAAAAAAAATTCTACTGTACTTATTTGTTCTAGTTGTTTCCGCATTTATTAAGATTACTCTGATAGTGTTATATATGGTGTTGTAAAAAGGCTTAACAGTGTTTTGGGCAAGCTCAGTTTGGAAATGGGTTTGTCAGAACACTGTGCCGGTCGGTTCGTCCTTCTCCCTAGGGAAGGGGCCCCGACATAATGCCCCAAGTGAGATAAGGTTCTTCCTTAAATTAAGAATGTGTCTCACATCCCTTTGATGTCTTAACAAACCCATCGTGCATTTTAATACATATGGTACCAATACCGACAGACTTGCATGTTGCATCATTTCCCATCAAGACTGTACCTCCATTATAAAGGTGTATATGTATTGAACCATTCTCTCGATTTGGCCACATATGATAGCTACAACCAGAGTCAAGAATCCAAACATCAGCATATAATGTGTTACTTGGAGAGACTGATAAGAGAGTTCTATCATCTGAGGATTCTGTCACCACACTTGTCGAATCTGCTTGCTTCCCTTTTTTTTGCTTTTCTTCTAAATTCTTGAGAGTCACTTATTGCAATCTTTCTTG
Source organism: Tinospora cordifolia (assembly GCA_030144865.1). Taxonomy (NCBI): domain Eukaryota; kingdom Viridiplantae; phylum Streptophyta; class Magnoliopsida; order Ranunculales; family Menispermaceae; genus Tinospora; species Tinospora cordifolia. Next base: position 25,948 of record JAJIYU010003238.1, on the reverse strand, counting down.
AAGTGTCCCTTTTTATTGCAGTAGAAACTCTCAACTTCTTTGTCCCTTGACTTTGACATTAAATTTCTTCTCTTTGAACTACCATTTTCACTAGACCTCCCACGATTTTGATCTGAAACATGCTTAACCACAAGCCTTTCAGCTTTGTAATCCCCTTCTGTAGATTTCTTACTAGCAACATATTCTAAAACTACAAATGTGGTTTCTTTCAAATTAATTGTCTTCTTCCCTATGAGAAGTGTAGTAACCAAATGCTCAAACAAAGATGGCAAAGAACACAAAAAAAGTAAAGTCTTATCATCTTTACTTGTTTTCACCTCCACTTTTAATAGCTATGTGATAAGTTTATTAAAAGTATTCAGATACTCTATTATGTCCATACCTTTTACCATTTTTATTGATAGAGTTTCCTTTTCAAGAATAGCTTGTTGTTGGTTAGTGACTCGAACATATATAACTTCTCAAGCATTTCCCACAACTCTACAATAGTAGTAACAATCATAATATTAAACATAATTTCATCCGCTATATACAAAGAATTTGTACTCAGTGCCTTCACATCTAATTATTTTCAATCCTCATCTGACATCATTGTCGGCTTCTTGGATTTATTATATAGTGCCTTTTTTGTGCCTTGTTGAGTAAGAATATCGGAGACCCGTCGTTACTACAATGAAAAATTATTCTCACCATCAAACTTTTCAATCTCCACCTAAATGCTAGACATATTACTAGCCATTGTTAATCACCATTAATGTTCACCACCACTTAAGTTTTTAATTTCTTAGCACTTTAAAGCACCCACACCACGTTATCAATTTCAAAAGGAGAAATATGGTGATTTTCCTTGTAATCTAATGTTCACAAGAGACAAAATAATAATGGTGGTAAAACCTTGATTCTCGTAGTAATTTAATGCTCACAAGAAGACAAAGTAGAATGATGATGACAAACATTTTTCTTCTTCTTCCTTCACAACTTGGTGAACGACATAATTTTTTTTTTTAATACCCTACTTTCTTTGCGGCTCGACAAAGTGAAATCATAGACTTTTGTATGAATGTAGCACAACTCCTTGTTTCTTTACGAGTAGCAAGCGACTTCTTTCTCGACGAGCCGCAACGTGACTTGTCGACTGCACACAGCACCTTGTTCCTTGTGTAACCAATATTGACAATCGTAGCATACACCACACACCCTTTTTCTTGTGCAACCAATATCGACAATCACAGAATGCGCTAACGACACTGTGACTTCACTACACAGCACCTTGTTCCTTGTGCAACCAATGTTGACAATCGTAGCATACACCCCACACCCTTTTTCTTGTGCAACCAATATCGACAATCACAGAATGCTGTGACTTCACTGCACACACTGAACTGTTGTTATGCTGACAGCACTGTGGGCAAGGTCTGTTACTTGTAACACAACATAATATCCTCGCTCTAATACCAATTGTTGGTGTAAAAGCCCTTAGAATGATTTAGATTAATCAATCTAAGTGATCGAAATAATTATGAATGTAATAAGTAATAAAATTACAAAATAATACAAGAACTAAGATTTACATGATTTAGCTATGCTTACATCCACGAGTGATAGAAAAGAGATTCACTATAAAAATTGGAAGAATACAAGTATAAATCCTAGTCTCCTCTTAGGGTTCTCCCTGTCTTTTATAATCAAGATTAATAAGAAACTCTAATTAAAGAGACATTTATACATGCATAATAATGAACTCTACAAATAACCCACACAAAGTGTGGGCTTAATAAACTAGGCCCACAAGATTGTAAGCCATTTCTCTAAACTCTAGTTGCAAAATATTAATTTAATGTTCATTAAAAAGAGCTTTGAAACCATATATAATACTATAGGTTGTGTTATTGATTAAATAATAAAAATTTCTTAAACACAACAATTGCATGAAGACTCCTTATACAATGTCATAACAGTCGAAAAGTCAGTCATATTTTTTTTATTGGACTGCAGTGTTGTGCCATTTTTGTAATTAAGTCTTTTTCTTTCTTCTTCATTACTCTTTTAAACATCACTTATCATCTTTTGCTTCTTTGTCGCAACTCACCTCTTAAAAGCGATGTCACAACAAGCACATAATACCATATATGCTACATCTATATATATAGTACTATGTCAACCTCTCTAACCTCGTATTCTACAATATCCATAAAAAAAAATTGACAGTCTCCCTTAAAATCTTGACTTATCTCAAAAAATAATAACAATAATCACTTGATAAACAATTCATTCTTCAATAATTCTATAGCAAATAATATTCAACATACTACCATCAATCATAATTCATAATTCATAACCTACAATTTCTAACATTCTTATCTAATGTAAACAAATCTACATTCCTCTAGGTAATATTACATATAAAATGATAATTAGAATTATACAAAATACAAGCTTACAAAACAACTAAGCATACGCATACAACAATGATTGAAGAATACTCTATTCTTCCTGTACTAGATGCTTCCCTTTTCGATCTATTCCTAAAATGTTGAAGAAAATAAGAGAGCTACATTACGCTTAGTAAATAATTTATATCTATGACATTTAAATGTATTTAAATAATCATGCAGACAATCAAATCAAATACAACATTTGAATTCATCATGTAAATTTAAACAGTACATATATGAACTTAACATAGTGATCATGGTATTTTTGAATAATGCAACATTTAATAAAACACATTTACATGTATATCTTTCAGAAATAGAGTCAGTCTCATTTTTTATCTAGTTTTAATAATAGTAGACTACACCTTCAATTACCACATCTTTCACAGTCATTCTAAGATTATTACATAGATAAAAATTGATATTTATCATGGCTCAATCCTATATGGATTATAATATAAGAAGAATTATTTCCTATGGCTCGATCCATCGAAATGATATCATATTTTAGATCTACTCGTATAAATATAATTTCATGAATTCCAAACTAAATGCAACATATGTTTATCCAGATAACGTGTTTACATTCAAATCATTTTTATATCTACAATATCATATAGATAACCAAAATAAAGAAATACTAACAGAATGCCAAAAACTCATCTTATTGGGACATGTCTCACTTTCTGGTATAATAATAATCAGACTCTTTCAAATTTACTATAGATCCAGTAATATAATCCATCATTTCATATAATAAGTATTTCAATGTGCATCAATTCTTATTTAATAAAAATCAAAAGTTTTAATATAATATCAATGTCTCACATAATACCAAAAATAAATATTACTCACCAAAATTACTGTCTAATCAGTTTCTAATACCCACTCCAAAATTTATGCTCCTCCACCAAAATTATCTTATTACAAAATTATTCCATATGCACAAATCAAATTTAATTTATTTTTATAAATAATTTCTTATGTATTTACTTTTTATATTTAGTCTTACACATACATTATCCCGAATATTCTCAATAATCTTTAAGATTAGTTTTTTGCTTATATAAAATATTTTATAGTAGAAAATAAAAAAAATAAACTTCTAATTATATTTTTATTATTTTTTAAAAATTTTTATAAATAACCTAATTAGTCGATCATTCACCGAAATATCAATTGACATATAAAACTCATGAATTTGGTGTCGATAAGTACAAAATTTTGTTCTCAACCTTCTTATGAAATCCAATTAAAATTTTATTAGGGTTTAACATATCTAAAAGTTTTTCTTAAAGTTATTCAACTTTGGGTATTTATATTGGTGTCTACAGGATAAATGAATGCAAATTAAGCAGATATTTATGATCTACGTATTACTGGGAGCATAGTGATATAATTTTTACTGAATTCTATTCACTATGGGGTAATGTCTCATTTTAAGTACTACTATAAAATACTACTTACAATAAAAATTATCAATCTAAAATTGTAGTACATGGTTTACTTAGTATTTTTGTAATAAGAATAAGAAAAAATAACTTACCTAAATATCAAATTTGTCAAAATGTCAAATTTTCTTCTTTTTCCATTTCCCTTTCTTCTCTATTTCATTTCTCTCTCCTTTTTGTCCATGAAATGAAAACAAAAAAAAGAGAGAGAGAGAATGAATTCAAATGGTCCCTACAACCACATATATTATGTATAAATGCTGTCAATTACGTTACACCCAACGGTCGTCAGGATACACTCACCATCACACCAATTATATATATATATAAGCATGTATCATCTCATCCTCATGTTTATATAAAACAAAATTACTATATATATTTTCAACACCTACATGATATTATATATATATATAATATTTCAATATTTTTTTCTTTATTCATCTTTAACACCACTTTATTATTTTATTTTTTAATAAATAATTTAATTTAATTAATTTATATACATAATATATATTTTTAATATAAAAATATAATTAACACATATGTACATATATAATTAATATAAATATGTATATTTATACATATTTATTTTTATTTAAATTAATTTATATATTAAATTAAAATATAAAATGTTACATTCTTGATATTTTTTACGACTTTCTTTATCTTCTAGACTTTCAAAAACCTACAAAAACAATTAAAATCATGTTAGCCCTTGTTTATTATAAAAATAAATAATCTAAATAACTATTAACAAATAACCTTAAATTGCCAAAATTATATAACATTAACAAAAATAATATTACAATCAAAATTAATGTAAATATATGAAAAATATGCACAAATGCTCTAAAGACACATCTAAAAAGTATGTGCAATTAAATAACCAGTCAACATTGATAATGGTTCGTCGATTGATCCATAATCTTACCGATCATCAATAAGATGGCAATAACTTTTCTTTTGAGCCATCATTTGAAAATTAAAATGCATTAAAACAAAAAGATCTTTTTAAAGACTATTTAAGTGCTTAAATGAAAGTTAAAAGACGAACATTGCTTACCAAATTGATATTTGTCAATATTTAATCAATTAATTCATTTCTTACTTGCTGTCGACCTCCCTTGTAAATGTGGTGCCGAGCTATCGCTGTTGAATGGAGAGACGTAGTTAGTATATACCATCTTAGTCGATTCTTATGGCCTCCTTTGCTCAATGGTTACGTAGCGCTTGGTACATGTCGATTGATCATCGTTAGACAACAATTATATTTCAAATAATCAAATAGGTAGTCGTACAATTTTAAAAATGATAATACACGATTAAAGAAATGAAAAAAAAATAGTTGATTACAAAAATAATAATAATAATTAATTAATGAATAATTTTTTAACATTTTTTATAAACATTTCACAAAAATATTAATTTTCTTCTCCAACCGACTGAGGGTTTCGAATCTCAGACAAATGATCTCGCCTCTAACAGGCAGCGCGCCCGCCATAGCGCTAGGGCAGGCTGACAAGGTTAGAGGAGAGCAAAAAGAGAGAGAGAGAGAGATGTTTTAAAAGGCGTTTTCATGGTCAATCGCTCTCAGATGAATTTGAATCGAGAATGCCAAGCCTGGGGTTTCTGAAATAGGAGCACGAACAGACAAAATCGGATTTCGAAGGCCGAGACGACAGCTCTAGCATTGTAATCTTCAGTCAGCAATCATCCAGGCCCAGCTTCAGTCTCTTCTCTTCCACTTCCAGAAGCGCCGATCGTTGTTTATTTGCTTCTGACGCTCATATCCCGACTCTCGTTTTGGAGCTCTACAACCTTAGTTGCTTCGCGCCTTCAATTTTTCATCGAACTTCAGGGTGGTCTTTTTTTAATAATATTGCAATGGATAACAGTGATACTTAACAGGGGTTGCGATTGTCTCGGCGAAGTGGGTGGAATTGAAGCTATGATCCTACAAAGGACAGCTGTGGAATTCAAAGGTGTTTGATCAGTCGCCCGCAGAGCGTTTTGTCAATTCAAGCTTATCTCTCTTGTACGGATAGAGATTTTAAGTTTGATTTCTGGTGTTGGATGGGTTTGATTGAGTTTTGACATGATCTCTGAGTTGTAATGGATAACAATGATGTTGAGCAAAGCGAATGAAAGTGAAGTTACGTTTCTAAAACAGGAAATCCATTGCTTTTGTAATGGAGCATACAGTTAATTTAAAAATAATTATATGCATTTTATATTCATATAATATACAGATCATTATTTATTAAATTTTTATTATATATATAGGTATTATTTTTTTAGTATTTACTATTTTTTCTATATAAAAATATATTTTCTCTAAAAATTTAAAAAATAACATAAAAAAGGCTCAGAACATGATGCCAAATTGAGACATAAAATAAAATTACTACACAACTTCAAATATAGATATACATTATTGATTATTAAAAACAAATTAATTCACAATTGTGTGAACTTTTCAAGAAAGTTTTGAATAAAATTTAAACATTGTAAGCACGGAATTAAATAGTAGCCCTATGCACCCAAAACAGAAAAAAAAAAAGGAAAATTAATAAAAATAATAAAAAAAAAGGAGCATTAGCCCTCACTTGCCCTTTAGCTTATTATATGCGCATGCTTTAGTTGCGCAAGTCCCCATTACACGTTATTCATCAAGTCATCTTGTATTCTACATATTTCTTCTTTGTTTGAAGAATATACAAGATTTAGCATCTTACAAGAAGTAAAACTTAAAATTCACAGTTATAGCTCGACCGGGCCGCTAATTTCAGAGTGTAACACCTAAACTGCTCGTGCACCAGTAGTAGACATACCTTTTTCAGAAGCTACATTGTTTGCTAAAACCATAAAATTGAGCAACTCAACACAACAATTGAAACAAAAGATACAGCTTTGGCTGCCGTACCTCACTGCATTTGCTATAAATCAGCCGGCAAGGCATTTACGCGGTTCCAGCTGGAATGCCTTTATGAGGAAGCCAATGGAAGTCCATTCACCGACGAGCTAAACACAGAACATTTGCTTTGCACGGTATAATACTGAGGAGGTTGGCCAGACAAAATGCAGCAAATATCACGATTGTGGAGTATAGCGAAGATGTTGCTCATAAAAGCTAATCAACTGCCACATTTCATCCAAGAAATGAGATTATATCTGAAGTTTGCAATATTTAAAACGAGGAAAGCGCAAGAATGATGACAGGATTTACCAAAAGAGGATTGTTTACTTTCAGAAACTTGCTGTCCACAACCACTTCTCTTCCATCAGATCTACCATCGAATATCAAAAATAATAAAGCTTCAGAGAACAAGGCCAAATACATTCTACTTATTAAGCCACTACAGAGCAGATACCCTCTAACATAAAAATACTTAGAGATTGGATCAGATGCAATGACGCTTCAAGAAACTTCCTGAAAGTTACGTACCTTACAATTGCCAGAGTAACCCAGTTTTCCTTATTCCCATACATTTGGTAAGCGCAAGTTTCCCCTATGGGTTCAGATTTTCAGATGGCCACTAAGTCTTACAGAAAATTAATAGATGTGATCTTCTGCAGGATAACTTATTGGCTTGCACAACCAAATTGGTGTATCCTTTGCAAGGATCAAGGATGGATCAATGGCCTCTTCGGTCATTGCTATTCTCATTCATGCAGATATGATGGCATTAGCTTCTTGGAAACTACTTAAAAGAGATGGCTTTGGTCATCCCCAATATGTGAACAGAGAGCCTAGCAGTCGCTAACAGAGCAACAACTATGGGTGAAAAATACTCAACCAGGAAACTTAGGAAAAAGCAGCTGCTATAACAAAATGTTCCAGTTTCTAACCCACTGCATGAGAGAGCAAGATGCACTAAATGCACACAACTAAAAGCAAAAACCTTTAGAGGATTCTCCAATCTGTTCCACACTTGTGGCCTTATTCCTGAATATTCTGTTATTTCTCTCCCACAAAAAAGACCACAAAACAGCCAATGCCACCACTACTAGCAACGTTGCATCTTCTACTCAAGCAATCAACATGATTGAATTAAAAATAAGGTTCAACCGAAAGAGATGCAGAAAATTTTCCAGGCAGTAAACTCTCACATGCTTGCCAGACCAGCGCAGCATAAGAGCAACTGAAAAACAACTGACCCAATGTTTCAAAATCCTGATAGCACATCATATAGCAGGAAGAAAGAAAATGATCGACAGCTGAATTTACACAATATACTGGTTAAATATTTGATTGAGGACCACAAGCCATCCAAATGCTCTAATCCAAAATACAAGTGGAGCATCCCAAATAAGAGAACAGTGAGAAGGGTTGGGGGGGAAGCCAATGATTGACATGATCAAGAACCTGAATTATCAAGGGACCAAATAATGAGTTGTTTAAGGCAGGGTAAAGTCTGATAGGGTCAAAACTTATAAGAAGGGTGGCCATTTCATTTTCCTCCTCAGGGGTCAAATTTCTTGGAGAAAGGAAGTTATATGAAGGGATTTCAAGGTAAGAAGGTGTGATGTGGCACAGAAATGCCCAATGTTAGACAACCGGAATAAGGGAGGGGGAAGGAAATGGCAAGGACGCTATCACCACAACATGAATCTCCCCAAAATCAAATAATCAGGCCGTTACTAACCTTGGGAAGATACGGGGAAGAATAGAAGGAAAAAGGCTTGAGATATACCATGATGGGTTTCTATGGGTAACATGGAACGTTGAATCAGATTCTCTTACAGTCAAAGAAGTCCATTTACTACGAACGACCTGCACCCACAAGGCACAGTTCATAAAATGCTACAACCAGTGATCCTAAACACGCCCCCCTCCTCTCAACTTAATGTTCCCCATACCCAAGCCTCCAAGTTTTTGAGAAACTTGAACCTTCTTCCAACTCACTGAGTGAACCTTCCATCCCCTTTCAAAAGAAAGTTCTGCATCAACTTTTCAGTCTTGGCAACCAGAGACATAGGCACTTTGAAAAGGTATATGTCGTATAGGATTGTTAATTTTTATAGGTTGGTTTTACACCTCCAATTTATCATATTTATCAAGGACCAAGGGGGCTTGCATCTATGCTTGCAATAAAGATAGTGAAGAGTTGTGAAATTGTTTGCAAATCTGTTGAATCTTAAGGTTTTCTTCAGTAGGTAAGATCTACTGAACCTGCTTTTCTTGGCAGTCAATTTGAGCATCTAAAGGAGTTAATAATCCATTTCCAAAATGACATTGAAGTCCTTGAGGTTCATTACAAGTAATCCACTCATAGGACTGTATTAGCCATTTTAAATGCACATTTACAGCATTTTTTTTAGTTTAGAACCTGCTGATATTAGTGTGGGTACATAGATTATCAGTGTAGTAATTTTTTTTTTTTTAAACAAGTACTAATTTCTCAACTATCATTGAGGGTAGAACCAAAATCGAATAAGATATGGACCAATATACTGAGAAGAACAAAAGCATCTTCAACCACATTGTTGCCCAGCACCACTTGTTTTTGAAACGGCAAACCCATGTCCCTAGTGCATATGTCCTTGATTCTATCATTGCCTTGGTCCTTGGGACGAAGTTGGGGCAGCTCCTTGGGATAAAGTTGGGACTGCGTGCAGGGCTAGAGTTCTTTGTTGGTGAAGAATGGGTTGAGGGCACTATTTCTGAAAATGGCCAAGTTGGCCACAAAGATACTTGATTGGCATTTTGCTAGATCTGTTGTTGCTGTTGAGGCTGGGTATTTCCTCTACCTCTCCAGCCATTAAAGCCACCAAGACCTCCACAAAAATTATTTTGAAAAGGTTCTTAGGCTTAGGCTAGTGCAATGGGGAGTGCAAATAAACTGAATTAAGAGAGTTGAGGTTCCTGATCAATAATGAGGGTGACCTTTACATTATTCAACTGAACAGTAGCATTCAGGGACCCACCTAATTGGTTGTAATTTTCTACATTCATATTAACATGAAATATTCCAAGAATGTTTCCATAAACATTACCTTCTATCTTAATGGTGCGGCCCCACTATAAAGCCCCCAACTTCTCTTCACCTAGTGTGTGGCATTACACAAAAAGATCTTTCTGCCTTCTAATGATGACCTCACATTGCGAATGGACTTCTAAGTGATTACCACTTGCACCTTGTATCCTATTTTTCTTAGGTTTGAGGTGATCCTCCAAGGATTTTGGAGCATGCATGCCATGTGGCAAATCAACCTGGCATCATATGGTAGCCACAGACAGCATATGTTACGTGTCTCAATTATGCATAGATTTCATGATATCAACCTAGCATCATCTATCAGCTACAAGACACCATTGCTCAAGCACCTCAAGTATACAACAAGATTTCATGATGTCAACCTAGCATCTAATGGCTGTTACAAGACCCCTATTGAGGGCCTCGAGTACACCACTTAGATTTCACGATAAGCATATAAAAGCATGGTAACGACATTAGATGAGCAACACATGGTAATCATCATTGTTAAAATAAGATATGCATACTTAGGCCTTCATCCCCACCTTAATGATTTGACGTCATACTTTGATTGCCACATTCTTCATCTGGTTCAAAGCTTTTTTTTTTTTTTTTTTTTTTTTTTGAAAAAAAAAGGAAACGATATTTTATTTATAAGGTAAAAGATTACAACATTAATTAGAAATTCACTTTACTCATCCTAAGACTTTTCCTAAATTACATTGTTCCATCCGCTAAGCCAATCGGACATTGAATAACCCATTGATAAAGTGCTATGACTAATCCAAAAAGAAGCTAAGTAGTGAGCTTCCTCCCAAATGTGTGACGGTGGGGAGAACTTATCCGAAAAAACCCTAGCATTCTATTTCTTCCAAAAGCACCAAATCACTGTCAAACTAGCCACCATCCAATGAGCCCTCCATTTCCTAGCCGTCTCTTCTCAATACGGACAAACACCCTTATAATTTCCTTGACCATCTCCATTAGAAAAGGTGGGAAAGTGACTCCTCCATCTATGTCACAGAAAGGAGACGAAGCTGCACTGACTAAAGATATGAGTTGCCAACTCCTCATTCTGCACACACAAAACACAGCAAGACGGGGACAAAGCCCATGTTGGGAACCTTTTTTGGATCATATCTCCTGTGTTCACCTTCTCCTTGAATACAGTCCATGTGAGGAACTTCACTTTTGAAGGCACAAGTGCCTTTCATATTTCCTTGAGAATAGTACTAGGGACAATAAAAGAATCTTCAATTATTGATAGAAAAAGGGATTTTGAAAAAAATTCTCCTCAATTTTCGTTGACCCACCTAATCTCGTCCTCCTTGTTCCTCAGCTTGAAATTTCCTAGTAGTGAGCGGAGCGCTTCTACTTCTGATTCACACCTCGGGCCTGCATTGGCATGCAAATGTAATTGCCACCGATCCAATGACCTTGGATCCTCTTGCCTCATGAAAAGGAGATAAGGTGATTATGAGCTGTCGACAATCTATATAATCTAGGGAATCTATCAATAAATGCTTCATCTCCCATCCACACATCCTCCCAAAATCGTATAGACTGTCCATTGCCCACACTTAATCTGATATAGGGATCAAAAACTGAGTGGGTAGAAAAAATGAACTTCCACGAGCTTCTGAACGTAATCTTTCTCTAAACATTGGCATATCTACCATTGAGGTCCATTCCATGTCTACTGCTGATAATTTTCCCCCAAAACTGATCCTTTTTTTTCAAAAACCGCCACAACCACTTTGCCACCAAAGACTTATTCCTTGCCATCAATTTTCCAATCCCAAGCCCACCTAGCTCCTTCCTTCTCTGGACTTGAGACCACTCCACCAAATGCATACCGTTGTTTCCATCATGTCCTTCCCACAGAAAATTGCGCATCAACTATTCCATCTGGTTGGCCACCCCTATTGGAAGTCTAAAAATGGACATGTAAGACGTCAAAAGGGCATCTAACACAGATTTAATTAATGTAAGTCTCCCCCCTTTTAAGAGAAAGGCCCTTTTTCCAACCGTCCAATCTTTTAACCACCTTTGTGACAATCGGATCCCAAAACTCTACCTTCCTAGGGTTTTCCCCAATCTGCATTCCTAGATACTTGATAAGCCACTCCCCCTGCTCACATCCAATACAAGATGCAACTATTCCAATCCATTCCTTCAAAGTAGAAATCCCCACGATCGATGATTTTGCCATATTCATCCTAAGCCCTAATATCCAACAAAAGCACTGAATGAGCTTGAATGCCTGATAAATATTATGCTCTTCCCCATCTAAACATAATATGGTATCATCTGCAAACTGCAAATGAGATACTTCTACCTTCTCCCTTCCCACCACAAAACCCTTCACTAAGCCGGCCTCCTTTCCCTTATCCACCATTCGCCCCAGCACGTCTGCCACCAAAGAGAATAAGAATGGAGATAGTGGATCTCCTTGTCTTAAACTTCTTGTCGCCTTCAACTTGCCTTTTGGCCTTCCATTGATAAAAATAGAATATGCCACCGTCCTCAAGCAACCCTGGATCCATCCTCTCCATCTTTCCCCAAAACCCTTCCGAGCTAGCACAAAGTCTAGAAAATCCCAATCAACCATATCATATGCTTTTTCAAAATCAATCTTCAATAATACTCCCTGCTTGCACTTACACTATATTCTTCAACTACTTCATTTGTCACAAGGACTGCATCTATTATCTGTCGGCCTTTTACAAAGGCAAATTGGCTCTACGATATTGTATTGTTCACCACCTCCCGTATTCAGTTTGCCAACACCTTAGCAATGATCTTGTATAAACTTGTGGTGAAACTAATAGGCCTAAAATCTTTTACTGTCCTCACTACATTTTTCTTAGGGATTAAACAAATATAGGTCTCATTCGTATGCCTATTCACCACACCAGAGTTATAAAACTCTCTCATCACCTTCATCAAATCTTCCTTCACTGTTTCCCAACTTTTCTGATAAAATATCATAGAGAAACCATCCAGTCTGGGGGCCTTATTTCCATTACAATCAAAAACAGCCGCATGCACTTCGTCCTCCGAAAAAGGCTCCTCTAACTTCCTACTATCTTCTATGCTTATTGGACTCCATCTAATTCCTTCAATCCCACTAATGTGATCTTATTTTTTTCCAAATACTCTAGAAAAATGGTTAAGAATGGATTCTTCAATACTTCCATCATCTTCTAGAATGACCCCATTGTCCCCTTCCAGCTTATCCAACTAAATTTGTCATTTTCCTTCTGCTCATAATATAATGAAATAACTTGGGATTTGCATCTCCTTCCTTAAGCCATCGAATTCGAACTTTAAGCCATTCCCCTTTTTCCATTTCTTTAACCACCTTCCACAATTCACCTTTTTTCTCCCACCTCATTCTCCTCTTAACCTCATCCCACTGACTACCCCCTTCTAGCTTATCTAGAGTTTCAATTTCTTTCTCTAAGTGATTTCTCCTAACTTCATCCTTAAACAAAGTTGCAGCCCCCCATTCATAACATGTGTTCCTAATCCTTGGAGCTTTTGCATGAATTTGTATCCTTTCCACTTCCCATCCGCCTCCTCATTCCACCATTCCGTAATTTTAGCTATAAACTCCGGCTGGAAAGTAAATCTACCATCAAACCTTTTCGGCCTCAAACCCCATCTGGGTTTGGATGTACTCAAAGATATAGGCCATCTGGTTCAAAGCTTTGAGGATAGAGAAGCAGCCCTCTATTTATAGATGGCCTAGATCTAGTCAAGTGCCCTCTTAAGCACGTGTCCAGGTACAGTCCATTCCTGCATAAATGCCTAGGTACATGCCAGGGCACATTCTTGCCCCTGGGTTCTTCATAGGGCACGTGTATGGGCACATTGCCTTATGCACTTCTCAAGTCACATGCCAAGTTACATGTTGAGGCACATCCTTACACTAGGGACGTGCCCTTGGCACTTTTAACCATCCCTCAAGGACTTTTTGGTTGCATTCAGGTATCTAGTTGCATCGGGTTGTATATACATAATTCTTAGTTATTTGCAATATTTGTTTAAATGTGGCCAATTTTCAGGGATGCAACACAAGGTATGTTTCATAACTTCAAAATGTGTTTCCTATATTATGGATGATCGTGTACCTTTTACCGAGTCAACATCAATTTGGTTAGAAAGAACCAATTGGGAAAATACATTACTCAAAAAAAAAAAAAAATTAGGTCTACAAGTCACCAAATAAATTGGAAAATTCATACTTTCATTATGAATTTGCTATGAATTGAAAAAGTATAAGGGTGCGGCCCCACCAAGTACAAACAAATAAAAAAAATCTGTGACAGTAAGTCACTATTTGAAGTACTTGGTAATATGCATCTACTATCGTTTGCCTAGATAAATCTAACACTTAAATATTTATAAGAATAAGTAATACGTACCTGAAACAATCAGCAAGATGATGGGGTAAGACTCACTGATAACCCATGTTAGTAATGTGGGAATACCAAATAATGGATTCTTGGCGAAGGGTTCCACAGTTAAGAATGAGGACTCAACCCAAATGAAGAAGCCTGTTGGCCTCTCCTGGTCAATCCAAAAGTTTTGCCTATGGAAAATTATTCATGTGGCATATTGGCAAAATACCAACAAACTTCAGAAAAATAATTTCCTTTGAAGTAATAGATCATGAAGAAATAGTGAAGAGTGAAGGCCAAATGATACCAAGAAGTTAAGAGTTTAGATCTTTGGATCAATCATTCATCAAAATGAAGAAATAGATAACTATGTGAACCATAGAATTAGAACAAGACAAATTAAGGCGAGTGCTCTAGAATTTATGAACCACTTAATTAGGTTAACAGCCGCTTTAGGGAACAAACATTGGGTAATAAAGAAACATTTTAACAAACTACATGTTAACATTGGGTAATAAAATTATAAATGAACATAACTGAGAAATTATAGCATTGGATTGCAATGCAGAAAGGTTTTGCCTGTGCAAGGTCACAAGGAAGGGTAAAACCACATTTTGAATCTACTATCTTACCTTATTTCACAAGAGGTTTTTTCCATGAGACCATGACTCAAACGTGTGATCACATGCTCATATGGCGTTAATCTTTCCTATTGTGTCAAGGCTACCCTCCAAAGTAGCCCCGTTGGAGCTAAATAAATAAATTATCAATGAAGCAATACTCCCAAATACAAATAAAATCGTCAAACATGTTAATTAGTTAGAGTAACCTATTATCATTAAACAATAAGAAGCAGAAAAAAGACCTAACATAATATGCAAAAGATTATTAAGAAAATGAAACAACTTATAACGTAAATGTTAGCTTAGCAATAAAAATGTCAACTTGGGTTTTAAAAAAACAAATTGAAGAAAAATGATTCATATAATCGACCACATGTAATTTGAAAAAAGCTCCATTGAGTTGAGAAGAACCTACCCATTATCCTTTTTTGTGGAAGAAACAAATTTTTACTCAAGTCAAAAAGGAAAAAAAAATAGTACATCCAAGACCCACGCCCAAAACCAGACATTTACAAACATAGATCCACAACTGAAGAGAGGCAGCTCCTCAAATTTAGAAGCCAACATATAAAAAAGATTCCATTGCTGCCTGGTGAAACCAACACCCATGCAGCAACTTTTAATTTCATGTTTCTAGTAGTATATTCAAGCCTACAAACCTCTTGATTGAACACCCTACTGTGTCTCTCAAGCCAAAGGGCCTAAGAGAGACATAAATGGAATTCAAACCTAAGCCTCTATTAGCTTGAGGAAGGGTCAGTAAGTGAAAGCACCAGATTGCCTCCCCTTACCCAGCGGCACTCTATATCACCCTCCTTAAAAAGCAAACCACCTACTACAAATCTCTTTACCAAACATACACTCAAAGAAGAGTGGTCAAGACTTTCCCCTGCCACCCTATAAAGAATGCAACAATGAGGAGAGAGACACCAACTAGAGTACACCCTTGTAGTCCATCACAGGTATTGATCCTCCCATGTGCAAGTAAACATCCAAAGGACCTATTTAGTAGGAGACTTGACTAACGAAATTAAATTAGATAAGGGAAACATGTTATTAAGGAGGGTTAATGACAACTCAAAGAAGGATTTTGTAGAGAAAAGGTCATTAGGTACAAAGTTATCAAAAATGGAAGAACGTCTAACCAAGTATAAGCAATCCAACAATGCCAAGATGTCAAAAAGTTCTCAATTTGTAGAATCTCTTAAGAAATGAAGGTTCCAAGATGCTTGGGGGTTAACAAGGTTCTATTGTCTAACAAAGTAAAATGATAAGATAGTGTTTGTTTCGGTAGGGGAAGTTATATAGGCTAGGGAATCTTCTTGCAAATGAGGAAGCTCCTCGCCAAAGGTCTTCCCAAAAACAAAATGAATGCCCATCTCCAATCCTAGGCCGTATGTGAGGCATGACCTAGGATTCTAATGACGATATTAACTTCCACAAACACCTATACATCCTCCTTTTGGTTCTTCCACTATTGGATCCTCTGGTCAAAAAAGGAAAATCCACTGTATATGTTCCCAATCACCTTAGCTAACAAAGCCTGTTGTTCCATAGTTAACTTGATACCCATTTCTTCCAAAGTACCCAATTCCACAAACCAATGTTCCCAATCCTTAAACCCTTCAATGCCTGCAGCCTCTAGACCACGACAAGTTAGATGCTCTCAAGCCCTCCTTACCCTACAACAAGAATGATTTAAACTTCCTCTCAATCTCTTTTAGACACCCAAAGGAATTTTGAATAAGCACGAACCATAAGAAGGAAGAGCAGCAAACACTGCTCTAATCAATGTAACCCCAACCCCTTTGGGCAAGAAAGCTCTCTTCCACCCATCCAAGAAGGCTCTCTTCTACCTATCTATTATCATACACTATATTTTATCTTCCTAATCTTGCAAGCAATGAATAGTAGTCGCATTTGTTAATTGACATCATTTTTTATTGGCATATGTCTCAAGAAGATTTTAATCACCCTTTTCTCCCCAAACCCGTCTTCAAGGTTATAATGTCTCAGAAATGTCACTTAAGTTGTTTCTTTTCAAATTTTTCATGAAAGAAGGTATCAATGTCTAAATGGTTTTTACATAGTTTGAAGAGAATTATGGGCTCAATCACAAATACCATATTCTTCTTCCCTTCAACGCATTTTTTATTTCCCTTTTTATTTTTGAAAATTTAGATCAAAAAATTTAAGTCACCACTCAAAACCAATATTTTGTTTCATATTATAGGTACAAATTCCTTGGTATGATAACTCCATAAAGAGACAAGCTAACTCTATTTCACAGCCTTGCTCTCCCTTGGTCTATTTCACAGCCTTGCTTCAATAATTATCTTGTTAATATCAATGTCTTAGTGGATTTAAAAACAATAGAAAACACATTTAAAAAAAACTCAAAATGATCAATTACCTCATAGCCACAAAGGTTACTGAGACATCTTGCACATTGTTTGAAATAGAAGCTGAATATCCAATGGCTTTGATGATCTTGGTAATAGAAGATGGATTAAGCAAGGCATCTAACTTGGTCTTATCAGATGTATCATTTCCCAAGGACTCAACATCCTCCACCCCCATAGATTCAAATCTATCGCTTGATTCGCGGGCAAATCTTGGAATTGCGTTTTGACCCTCATCAAGTTCATGCAAGGTTGAATCCTGTCTAAATCTTCTCACATATCCAGACTTCCTCTTTTTGGCTCCAGTAAAACGACTGCTTTGTACAGGATTCATGCATTCAACCTTTGGAAACTCATCTTTTAAACCATCATGATCTGAAGCACTGATGTCAGAAATATTTGTCAAGAATTTCCCAGCATTTGACTTGTCAATGAATGTTTCCTTGAGCTTGCTGCAAACGGGATCTGCTTCTTTAAGTTGATCATCTTCCAAGGGAACATTAGTAGAGACATTCTCAGCCGGAACATTGATCAATGTCACATTGTTGAGACCAACACACTCAGACAACTCACTGTATTGACCCTGATCCTTATACTCAGATGCTTGGCCTGCTTCCATTCTTTCAGGAAGTGGAGATTTAGACAGGCTTGTGTTTTCAAGAGAGGGGGAAAATATATATTGATGGCCATTAATCCCAACCTTTGCCCCAGGTGTAGCTGAGGTGGGATGCTGTTTCTTCTTGGGCTGAATATGAAGGCCCCCATGCTTACGCTTGCGCTTGCGAGAACATCTGGACAACCTATGCCTTCCCAATCTCAGGCTTCAAGACAGTGAGACAAGAAAAGAGCGCCCCCAAAAATAAATAAATATATAGTTAAAGATAGAGAGAAAAAGAAGAAAAAGAACAGGATGTGAGTGGAAAATAAAACTATTCATGCTGTCCTTTAAATCCAAATTGCTGGGTTTAACATAATAAATGAAAGAAAGCTTGGAAAACCTGTCTTCAAATGCTTCAATGACGTCAGAACACGATTGGAGATTCTCAAGGGGCTCCCAGGTATTGGCAGTCTCCGGCCAACCACGCCTACCATAGGAAACAGAAAAGAGCTTCAGTTTGGTGGGAGTTAGAAACGAGATTGGCTCCAAGGAGAACACAATGCCTACCTACCATTTTATGAGATATTGAATTTGCCCCTTTTGAACATTTAGTCCAGTGAACGATGGCGTCCCCAATCAAATCCAGACAAGTAGCAACAGATATAAGAAATAAATCAATCAGTATAGAGTAGAAAATGAGTAATAGAGGGATAAAGAAAGCGAATGTTAAGTGTGACAATGTGCGTGTGTGCAGGAGATGGTAAAATCATAATGGAGGGCATTAGTGGAGGAGTAACCTTGCGGACCCTTTTCCTCCTAACGTCTTCGATCTCGTAGAAGCCTTCGTCAAGCTTGGGACGCTCTTCCTCATCTACACCTCCCTTCTCCTCCTCTTCCTCCTCCTCCTCTTCCTCCTCCTCCTCCTCCTCCTCGGGGCTGTCTTTTTGGGGTGGGTCGCCGGCATCGACATGGCTGCCATCATCCTCCTGCCTCAACTGTGCATCGTCAATCTTCTTCCGGCCACTGCCGCGAACGCCCTTCATGTTTCTCCCAAGTTACAGACAGCGACGGATAATCAATAACATTCGATCACATCTAACTCCGTCCACTGATTTAACAAAGCCTCGCATGCACATGCCGCGCAGCATGACGCCGGGCATGAAGCAGCCAACATCTTTCTTTCTAGAACACGCTTTCCTGTTTAAAATTCAAACACTATCACCTTGAGATAATAATAGAAACATAATCGACGATTGAAACCGAGAAATAATCGTCAATCAGTAAATTGAACGATGAGAAGAGAAAGAAAATGATCGAAACCCTAAAAAAACCAAAATCAGAAGTAATTGAAGTAAATACATTTAGTGCATAGATGCCACGGCGCGGGAACCTCACCTTCTAGCCCTAGTTGGAGCGACCGAACGGTTTATCCTCAATGACCTGGACGCGCCACCGTGTTTGAAGGTCTTGATTTATCGGAATCAGAATCAGAACTAAAACAGGTTTAGATTCTTTTTATGGGGATAAAAAAGATTGATTTATAGGTAAATAAAAGAAAATTCTGCAAAAATAATCCTCCAAAACAGCAATTATATAAGAAGAAACTATGGGTTTATATGAACAATTATAAGCCTCCAAAATATATAAAAAAAAATTGTTCGTATATAAAAATAAATAAATATAACTCATTACAAACTTTAATAATTACATAACTTCATCTCTATTATCCTCAAATCAAAATAACTCAATGACTCAATAAGGTTATATTCATTGTTTTTTATTGTTCTTCTAGTTTCTTCTTACTTCTAATTTATATGGAGAACAATTTCTTTTTAATTTTCGCTGCAACTCATTTTTATTCTCATTCAATAAGAGAAAAATTAAAACGAAACAAAGACAACGTAGTTTATTTCAACTTTCCAGTATAGTATATTTGAAGTTGTTAATATATAGATGTTATTATCATCGATATATTAACAACTTATATACATAAATTTGAATGTTACTAATATATCAGCAATATCAACGTTGATATATCATCATTTTCAAATAAATGTATTGGAACTTGCAAATGTTGTCAATACATTGGCGTCAATTATATCAACAACTTTAAATACACTTATTCAAACACAATTATTGGAGCAAAAATAAAATTTTTTGAGTAATTAAAAAAATAGAGTAAAAATTGTATAAAATATATTTATTAAATTATTAATAGAGAAAATATTCAGAAAATTAGATTTCTAGAAATTTGGTTAAAAACAAGTAAAAATAATATAATTTATAATTTATAAAATGCATACATACGTATATACATACACACACATATATATATATATATATATATATGAATGGATATATAAGTATATATTAGAATTATAAAGCAATAAAGAGAAACTAGTAAAGAAGACAATGTAAACATTATTTGAAGACATTTTTACAAAATTTAGAGACTGGAAATAAAGTTAAAAAATTTGAGATTAAAATAAATAAATAATTAATTATATGTTGGTTGAGATATATAATTATTGTATGCATAAGAGAAAATGATAAATAATAAATAAATTAAATTAAAGGAAAAATAAAAAATAGTCAAATTAAATAAAAATAAAAATCAGCAATTTGTTTAATAAAGAATCATCTAAATAGGCAAAAATCATAAATACTCATGGGCTATGAATATATAGTTAGAAAAAATAAACTACAAAATTGTGCAAATAATAGAATTGATGAAAATAATACAATTTATAAAAAAAAATCAAAAAATAAAATATTTAATAAGGAAAATAAAAAAATTGAGCTTGCTGAAAAATAAATTAAAATATTAAAAATTAATGTACTTCTATAAAAAATATAAAGGTACATGAAATAAAGATTTTATGTATCATTAATAAAACTAATTTGATAATCATGCAAAATATGTATGATATCTTTGAATTAAAAATCTCATGATCTACTCTTGCAATAGAATAGTCATTTAATTCATCATGATTAGGAGTGTAAGCCACCCAACCAATCCGACTCATTTTGACTAAACCTGACCATTTCAGGTCGGGTCGGGTTGGGTCCAACCTCAAAAAGGTTAGGTTGGACCCGACCCTTCAAATCTATTGCCCATCTCTAAATTGCAAAAGCAAAAGAAAAAACCCTTTTTTTCTTCAAGTTTTTGTTGCCCATCTATAAATTGCAGCCTTCTTCTTCCAAATTGCAAAAGAAGATTACAGTCATCTTCACGTATCTGCTGCCCATCTATCAATCACAACACTCTTCTTCCAAATCACAAAAGAAGATGGTCTTCTTCACGTTTCTACTACCCATCACGTTTCTACAATCCTCTTCTTCCAAATTGCAAAAGAGGATTATAGTCTTCTTCACATTTTTGCTGCCCATCACGTTTATGCAACCCTCTTGTTCCAAATCGTGAACCCCCTTTTTCTTTCTCTTCCTTCTTTGTTTCACAGTGCAGCAACCACCATTCCTTCATAACCTCTTTTTCTTTCTCTTCCTTCTCTATTTCGCCTTCACCTCGCATCAGTTACCCAAATCGTTTTTCTCAGTTTCAGGCTCCATCTTCATCTTTTGCGTGATCTTCTTTTTCTTCGTTTCTTCATTTCTTCATTTCTTCAGTCGCCTTCATCTTCATCATCTTTGTTTCTTCGGCCATCTTTGCCTTTCATCTTCGTTTCTTCCATGCAAGTTTCTGGTTGCAGGTTTGCAGCCTTCTCTGAAGCTATCAACAATTTGTTTCGCATTTGCAAAGCAAAGTCGACGCATCCTAGCCAGCCCTATTCTCAACAAATCCATCTTTGCCTTCTCTGAATCCATCTTCGTCTTCTGGGTTGTAACACCGTGGCCGCCAATCCGTACATCTCTCAACAAATCCATCTTTGCCTTCTCTGAATCCATCTTAATTAATCTGCTCTCTATTTGTCTCTTTATTTCAAAAATATCCTTCCAATTCTTTTTGCGAGTGAGGATAAAATTAATTTAAATAGACCTAAATTTTTTTTTAGGTTGTGTTTGGTTGCTAAGAAAATTTTTTTTGAGAAAATATTATTTTCTTAGAAAATTTTTCTTAAGAAAATATTGTTGAAAAATTTTTTTCATAGTTGTTTAGTTGGACATGAGAAAATTTAATAAAAGTTAGTTATAAGTAGTTATTTTTTAAATTGATGTACAAAAAATTTTCTCACGATAAAATTATATTTTCTCACCCTTTAAGCTGAGAAAATTATGGTGAGAAAATGGTAGAGGTGAGAAAATTAAAAAAAAAAAAATTTTCACCCTTTTGTTCATCTAAACAGCAGAAAATATTATTTTTTAAAAAAAATAAAAATTTTTTCGAGAAAATCTCTATTTTCCGTACAACCAAACACAACCTTAAAATAAAATTTCTAAGTAAATAAAACGAATTTGTAAAATTACTAATAAAATGAGAAGCTTCATATTCAACGTTTCAAATCTAAAGATTTCTGAAAATAAATAAAAAATATTTAATTAAATGTATAAAACTATCAATCCCAAAAAATAGGGGGCACATGCTCTATTTAAATTAAATACATGAAAGATAAGATATACGAAAAGGTATTTAACGAAATAATTAAGTCTTTCTTAATATCGGTCGACTCGTGCAGCATCACTCGCGAGGTTCATATATATATATATATATATTTGAAATGAGATCCTTCGTGCGGGTGCACACTATTCGACGTCTCCAAAAATATTTTCTTTTACTTCTAATGCATTCAAAATTATATTTCTTTTTTTAAAATAATTCGCAATAGTATTAAAAACTATGAAACCTAGGTCTTAGGTATTTGAAAAAAATGCGAAGCTTCGAAAATAGAATTTTAAAATGTGAACCTTTATATGTGGGTCACAAATGTGAAGTTCTCACATTCGCGAACCTCAAATGCCGAGGGTTCAATGCGGAAGGCTATTTACGAGGTTTGAAATATTAAATCTAAGAATGCAAGATTTTACGTATAAGCATTCAACAGTAAATTTAAAATACGAGATTTTAAAGCAATGATTGTTTTAAATATAATGGTTGTGAAAATACGAGCGTTTCAAAATACAAGATTTAAAAAGTGATGTTTTCGGGTTTCAAAAACTAGATTGTAGTTTTCCAGTCACAAGGCACTCATCAATCCAAAACACTAACCTATGAACATCGAAATATAAGGATATCGAAAATGGAAGCTATATTACGTTTTGGTGTTGTTCTCCGTAGATCTAAGCTTGCGAATTTGTTGTGAGGGTTGTTCTTTGCAGATTTGTGCTTGCGAATATGTTGTGAGGGTTTTGGTGTGCTCAAATCCTTACAAAACTCCATCGAAATCAGAAGAACGAGATTAGGATTTGTTGTGCAAGAAAAAATTGAATCCAGGCAATCGTTCTTCGCAGTTCCACCCAAAAAAAGTGATTCCTTTTTTGTTGTTCATCCTCACTTCTTCTTCGCGCAGAAAACGCACAAAACGCACAAAGCATGTCACGACAGTTGCATTTTCTTCCTCTCCTTCGCGCAGAGCACGTTTGCACAGAGACGCTGTAGCAGCTGCGTTTTCTTCTTCTCCTTTGCGAGAACACGCAACAGCAAATCTATGCTCTCCTTCTTTGCGCACCAGCAGCCCTTCTTCGATCTTCTTCTTCCTCGCGTGGACAACTAAATAGCTCTTCTTCGTTTTTCTTCTTCCTCGTCCAAGATGCAACAACATGTCATTTTTCTTTTTCTTCGCACAGAGAGTGCAGCAACAAGCTGCTTCTTCTTCCTCGCGCGTGAGCACGATAGCAAGGGCTTCTTCTTTTGCGCAGGGAACGCAACAGCAATTGCTGCTCCTTCATCTTCCTCTTCCTTGCGTGAAAACCTAGCAGATCTTCATCTTCTTCACGCATAGATCGCGTCTTCCTCTCCGTTTTCTTCTGTTCTTCATGTTGCACAAAAGCTTCTTTTTTGCCCAAATTGCAACTCAGCTGCGTTCTTTCTTTCTGTTTTCTTCTTCCTTTGCACAGGGAATGCAGATCTACGTTCTTCTTTCTTCTTCTTCGTTCCAGTAACATCTTCTTCTTCGGGTACCAAAAGCACTAACGGATCTGCGTCTTCCTTCTTCGTTGCACAGGAAACGCAACGATCTTCGCACAAAAACGCAACTCAACTGTGTTTCGTTCTTACACACAGGTGCATTTTTTTTTACTTTGTTTCTTTATTCCTATTTTTTCTTTCTTTCCTTTTACTTTCTTGCTCAAGATTTGAGCGAGGAATTTTTTTTCTTTCTTGTTTTTTCTTCTTTCCTTTTATTTTCTTGCTCCAGGTTTGAGTAAGGACAAATAAAAGTCTATTTTATTTTAAAATATATATATATATATATTTGGGTGGAACCTGTTTATTTTAAAAATTTTAATTAATTAATTTATTTATTTTGAACATCTTGTGCCTTCGTAACCACGTGATTCTCCTTTTTTTTATTAATTATTAGTATTATTCGTTAAACTATTTAGTTATTCTATTTATTTATTTTATATTTTTAAGTCTTTGAAGCGACGTCTACGCATTATAAAATTTTGGGGCATTACACAACCTAACTCGACATTGGGTCAGTTGGTATCACATGATCAAGTCAGGTGATTTTGGGTTTTGTCACTCGACCCGACCCGATTTCACCCCTAACCATGATACTTGTTTATAAATAAAAAATATATTATTTTTGGCTAAGTCCACAAATAAACTAAGACAACAGTGAACAATAGACTGAAAATCAAATAGTGAATGCACTAAAAATAACGATAGTGTGATATAAAAATAAAAAGTGAAAAATAAATAATAAACATAAAAAATACATTTCATGATAAAAAATTAAGTTACTAAAAAAATATTTATTGATCTGAATTAGGTCAGCATCTTGGATAGATCCAAGAGCAATGCCAATATTGAGATAATTGGATGTCTAGATAGTTTCAAATTTTAAATTATCATTTCAATTTTAATAAATCATACATGTGTGTATTGATTGAATGACTTACATGAGAGTATGAGAAATGTTATGAAATATACATTCTTGTTATTATCAAATCACATGGAATTGAATGGTTGAAGTGCTATAAAATTTATTTTGAAAGCTAATGCATATAGATTATTCTATGTTGTGAAGTTCACTAAGAAAAGACTAATAAAGATCTTAACCACTGTCGGGACCCCTTCCCTAGGGAGAAGGACGAACCGACCGGCATAGTGTTCTGACAAACCCATTCCTAAACTGAGCTTGCCCAAAACACTGTTAAGCCTCTTCACAACACCATATATAACACTATCAGAGTAATCTTAATAAATGCGGAAACAACTAGAACAAGTAAGTACAGTAATATTTTTTTTATATACAAAAGTTAATTATATATACACTGTCCTAAATGTAGCAGTAGCAGAATGCCTAAGTCAAAACGTCTACACTATTTCCTCACTTCCTATACATTATACTAACTCTCAAAACAGTAAACCACATGAAGAAACCTACCAAAGTAAACGAGGTACGCTTCATGCAATTACCACCTTCTTCCCTTTATCCGCAGAAGAAGAACCTGAAATGTTAGAGTAGTGAGCCAATTTTGTCCACGCCGGCTCAATGAGTAATGAAACCTAATCTATACTTAGAACAAGTATTCTAAAAAAGCAATGTATGCATGCACAATGATAATAATGCGAATGAATGCAACAGTTAATGAATGCTAAATCTACTATGCAGTTGTACACCTTCCATTTTGAAACCAGTTTTAATGCAGAAAACACATAAATCCACTATAGCAGGAGAAACCCGACGGTTAGATGCATAGATGACGACCCTAATCTGGGCCCACAGAACCCCCCTCAAGGCACTCTGTGCTAGGTGGTCACTAAATAATCTAGGGGAGCCTCAATTGATAGACCTGGCCTGACCACACCCCTGGATGCGACAGCCACTCGTCCTCAATGCTCTACCACATTCAATACCCTAACCCGCACCCGAACCTCGATATTCGGTGCACATTTTCATTTAAATCACATTTAAATATTGCAAATGC